>VOMN01140459.1:0-29904 GCA_014899125.1 Orchestia grillus
ACTCTGAATCGAAATTGGGGATTTTTGATCTTATGGTGAAGAAAGTTTAGGTGGTATTGGCTGCAGGACAAGTAGTAGTAGTTAGACTAGGTCCATCGAAGCATTGAGTGAAAAAAAGTCACCAGTCACGTCACCCTTGACTGCTCAATCGCTTAACCTGAAAACGACCAATAGTTAAATATTGAACTACTTCAAGGTGTTGCTGGCATTCTATGCCTAACTAGCTGCAGCCACGCTGCACATGTACGTAGGATTGTTGCTAATTTTCCTACAGCGCTGACAGTCGTAGGTCAGAATGAATTGACTAGCTATCTGAGCTGCGGGTTCCTAGATGGAAGTATACAGTCACGGGAATTTTCAAACTGCCTGCTGCAATGTTCCGTTGTCGTATCTGTCCCTCAACTAGGCTGCAAAGCAATTTATTTAAAGGCATTTGTAAAGTATTTTAATGATTAATCTCAGCGTAATACATGTCATTGTCTGGTATCTCATTGACCGGCTATGTACTTTGCAGTACTAGGCACAGGTACACCGGGGAAACATTTTTAATCCCGTTTACTTTTTTATTACTCCACTTATATGTCGCAAGTATACTTCGCCCTCACCCAATCGATGATGGGTATATACCCAATCATATGCCCAATCTATGATAGGTCTATACCCAATCTTAAACCCAATCTATGATAGGTATAAGAAGCTGCATTCGAAAATCGTTAGGTCGAACCTTTATGTCTGAATAAATAATTGTCTTTGAAGCATGAAGATGAAAAATGAAGTCTACACTCAAGAAAACAAGAGCGTTAGCACTCTTTATGTTCAAGGCAATTATGAAGGCTCGTGGGATAAGGGCTAATTGCATGGAGAAAAGTAATAGATGGAGAATTAACATCAAACACCTCAAGATTTTTAGGAGAAATAATTGTTCTAAGAAATCGAATTATGCAGTTATGTGCGCATAGATTCTATATTTCTTCAATCAGTGATGTTATCGTCACTCTTGGGGGGCAAGTTCTTTGTTTTAGTTTTAGCATTTTCGTTTTGAAGCGAGGATTGAATTTTTATGCTTGATTTTCATGTGCTTTACCTTTTTCCCGCTGGTTTGGTGCCTTACTTCAGGATAAACAGAGTGTGTCTACTTGAATATATTTTTCGATCCTATGCTTCCTTGCTTTGAACTTGCGTTAACATTTTCTGCGAGTGATTAGGTTTTAATGAGAGTCTATCACCTATGATGACTTTCATCGCCAGTGCGAAGGAAATCAACCAGCTCAAATGAGAACTAAACGGCTTCAAAAAATGCCATCGGGTGGGAAGAAACTATGAAGGGGCTGTAAAAAATATTTTGTGAAATTTTGGTTGTTTTTCCTAAATATCCCCTTGCAGAAATGATCAACTGTTTCCCGACACTCATATCTAAGATGATTGGTCTTTCTTACTATACATGGCTTTCAATTATCATTTCTACAAAAGCACCACTCAAGATTTTATTCAGATATCCGCTTACTTCTTGGGTATTCATGTACAGGGAGGCCGCATCTCCCACAGCCAACACCACACCTCAATTCCCCAGGATATTCTGGCCCTCCATCGAGCACTTAACACTTTATTTTCCTTGCAGTGTTGCTCACAGAGTTTTGTCCAGCTCGAAGTTGTGATTCCTGCCTTACGATTTGTTCAGGAGGAATGTTTGCTGGAGCTGTACATGAACACGTCGGACAACTTGGTGGCGCAGGTCCGGCACCTCAGACTCTACACACGCAACCCGTTCAACGAGTCCTACACCCTGGCCATGTTGCAGCAGGAGAGGGTGAGGCTCCCCTAGTGAGGTGCCCTAGTGAGGTCCCCTAGTGAGGTGCCCTGGTGAGGTGCCCTAGTGAGGTGCNGTGCCCTGGTGAGGTGCCTTAATGAGGTGCCCTAGTGAGGTGCCCTAGTGAGGTGCCCTAATGAGGTGTCTTCTCGAATTTAAAGTGTCTTCTCGTCTACCCACACACTTGCTCAAAAAATTCATTCAAGTCGCTAATACCAGCGCTACTACAAGCGATACCACCAGCGCTACTACCAGCGATACCACCAGCGCTACTACCAGCGATACCACCAGCGCTACCACTAGCGCTACTAGCAGCGATACCACCAGCGCTACCACCAGTGCTAATACCAGCGCTACTACCAGCGCTACCACTAGCGCTACTAGCAGCTCCGTAAAGATCCACAAATAATCTGCAGGGTCACAGCAGCCCCGCTCTTGGACTGCTGTTGGATCCTGCTTTATTTCCTTCAAGCTTATGCAGAAATTAAATACCCCTTATTATTGAATGTATGAAAGTTGGGCTGCCCAATTATGGGGGACTGAAATACCGTTTCTCTTTTTGTTGGTCTCACGTTGGTATTTTAGATAAAATTAAATCTCATCTTTGGTAAGTTTCTGTTCAAGTTGTGCCCTAAATTCTTAAATATCCGAGTGAATTAGAAAGCTCAAGTAGCATGAATTAGATATAACATTTTGTCTTCCTCGAAATCTGTAGCATCTGCTATGAATAAACATGGAAAATGAGTTTCAATGTTTAGTCGCTACTCGTGTTTTTTCATTTTTAATATTTTCATCAGAAATTTGAAAAAGATTCCATTTTTTCTTCACCCAGAACATGTGTGAGGCCCCAGCAGTGGCCCTGGCCAAACTCATCAACGACCGAGTGGAAAAAATTCACCATCACGTCGGTCTGTCCCTGTTCATCCTGGCTGAGGTCAAAGACAACGTCCCCAAGGCGATGCGGTCTGCAGCAACCTCCATGCACGCCACATCTTTTCCTCTCTCTACCTTCTTTTTTTCCGCGTCTGAAAGGCTTCGTGCCGAATTGTCAATCATTTTGTTCTTGCCGATCAACAAACTGTGCGTGATTGGACGAGTCAGCGTCAACTGGATTCTTACCACATCAAACACGATTCAGAAGTTGATAATGGCGTTCCTGCAGGCTTCAAAATGATATCTGCTTCATTCTAGAGGTAGTACAGAACGAAGTCAAGTCAGTTCTCTCAGCTCATTCTCCGTTGATGAGACCAGCATATTCAGTGAACCTCGAGTCCCTGGGAAGAATTGGATCGAGAACGTAACCTGTTAGATTCCTTGTTATTCCCGAAGGAAAAACAAGGTAAGATTAGCGATAAGTCAGCTGGAGGTTCCATGGATTGTTCCATGGAGCGCTCAATGCCTCGGATCTGATGCCTATTTTTGGATTGGTTGCCTACGCTGCAAACGGGGAACTGCTTCACAAAAGTCCCAACGTCGCTCTCTGGGGAACCAAAAATAATTTCCTTGTCAATGATTACCGCGGAACACGCTCAAGGAAGCCATTTGTAAGCAGCTCCCTAAAAAGAGCCTTATTTATCCCACCTTATTTTTGCGAGATTTCCCCGGTAAATATTGCGGGTGATAGCGTACCGCCGCCAGCTCGACACTTATTTTCTGCTTTTTGTGCGAGGGCAACAAAAACTCGAACTTAAATTGTTACGCGTTGCAATTGGTGGCGTCGACTCTCGTGCTCAAAATACTTAGAAAGCAGCTATAGAATTCTCGTCAAAACGAAGTCCTATCATTACTCCCGGACCAGGAACACGGGTGCGATGTATCCACCTCCAATGCAGTATTTATTGACGGGCTTATAGGAACTTTGCTTGATCGTAGTATACCAAGTATCTTTATAGGAGAGACGCCAGGCTAGTTTGCATTTGTTTAAAAAAAGTCGTCATTATTGGGTACTCTAATTTCAGGAATCAAAATAATATCTTGGGTCCATCCATGAATATGTGTATATATCAGGAACTAAGCTCATAATAATTTATATGTAATCACAGAGGCAACGACAATTGTGGTATTAGTTACAGGAGCCTTCAACCACAGCTGACGTTAGCGGCGGCTTGCCGTTTATGTTGCACTCATTTTTCACATTGGTTACACATGAACCTCAGCTCCATGGCAGCTTGAATCCTTGATCGTTAAGTATCATCAATTTCGAATTGAAGGTTAAAAATCTACGATGAAATCTGACGTTTCTTCGAGACGAAAACGACTCCATGCATTCTCATTGTACTGTGGTTAGACCTGACTGTTTCATCGTGACGATTTTAGCGATCCATTTTTGTACACATGGCCGGATAATGCAGGTAACCGTGCTGGGTTATATAAGATATAAAATAATACAAATAATTCTTTTTCCTAGGTGAATGAAGTCTAAACTGTTTGTTAATCGGATCCATATGCCTACAGCAGTAGTGAGAGAAATGACAAGCATAAAATTAAGCCATATCCTTTTGAAATACTTTCTTTCTCAAGCCTAGATTCGAATCCGGGCCTATGAACAGAAATACGCCCCTGGCACATTGCCCTGAAACGGGCCTAGATGACGCACCCAGTCCCCAAAAGACGCTCATCCAGCCCATTTTTGTAAGAAGTCCTTCCTGGGGATCTCATGAGGCAAGGGTTCGCTAATTCAGACGACAACAAAAAAGCAATCCAAAGCTTTAACTCTACACGAACCAAAAATTTCAACCAGTAAATTGTTGCCTGTTACGGTAAAATTTTTAGCTTTAATTTGATCTCGTCAATTGACCTTTCTATAAATTTCAAGAAGAAACTCACGCTAAGCTCTTTAGCTTGAATTTATTCTGGTCAAATTACTTTTCTGTAAATTTCAAGAGGTAAAATTAGTTCTCTAAGTTCAAGCTCGTTAGTAGAGTCAGGAAGTGTTGTGGGATCATAGAAAGGATGGAAATTTGATACAATTCGAAGCAAAATTGGTGCTAGAGCTCAGATGTCTAGGTAGGAAAAAGCAACTTCAATGGTCATTGACTGTACTAGTCTCCGGGCATCTCCAGTTGTCTTTCACCGGTGCATAAATATTTTAGAATTTCCTTATCAAATCTGCTATTAAATATCGATGCTTCTCAAACTACTGCACATTGATCCATAATTAACGGTTGAATTTTCCCCAGCAACGGGCAGGCAGTGAATGATCGTAGCTCCTCGTGGCACTCAAATGGGACATCCTCAATGTTCAAATCAAAAATTTTTATCCTACATTACCTCTGGTGTGGTCATCACAGGCATAATGGGAGGTCTGGTCCATACAAACTCCTGCTGTCGGCAGTGCCGAGCTTACGAGTCACTTCGTCCGTACGACGTAAATTTTCTGCTCCCTAAAAAAGTATAAATGCTTCCGACCCGAACAAAATATCTCAGAAATACAACACGACTGATTGCGTACCTTTTAGATAACGTTAAACCGTTAAGTTAATGATCAACACTCACGGAAAGCGCGCTTAAAACCTTAATTTAATTAAAATAACCCATAGTTTTTGAAGTATCCAAACTCAAAGCAATCCATCGATCTGTTACGCTCCAGTTCCAGCACTAACCCAACTCTACGCAAACTAACTGCATAGGGTGAAAATATTACAAAAATTCACCCATACTCCAATCTCAAAAATGGGTTATAAAGACAGCTTACCTCTGTACGAATATGACCAGTACTGAGACCTAGCTAACACCGCCTGCTAAAAGTTCGTCTGTCTCTGCAATTCGTTTGGATGACCAGGCGACCGTGGCCAGAGGGGCTTGCGTGTCCGATGGCAAGGCCTGCCTGCTGTGTCCCAATAATTATAAGGCCGTAATCAAGTTAATTCTCTCTAGCATCTCTCCTCATGATTGCATCTTTTCGAGTGCTTTATGGGTCCAGCCAGAGCATGGGGGAGTTTCATTCTTGTAGCGAGGAACAGATGTACGTTGCGGCGATCAGTAATTCTGGTTTACCTCTACTATGAGCCAGTAAATAGTTTATTGATGGAGAAATAACAAGGGACAGTATTTTCTATAATGACTTTTGTTATAAAAAGCCGTCTAGTTTTGAAAAGCTCGGTGTCACTAGCGATTCACGCATAATCAATGTAAGTTACATAGGAACATGGAATTTATCTTGATAAATTAATGCATTTTTGAAATGCTAAGTCACGACAACGACAGTTTTATGTCCATATAAGTTTGCGCTTGTCTTCAAGGATATTAGATACAATGAAGATATTTTTATCGATAATTGATGGGTATAAGCAAAAGAACTTTGTCTATTTTAAAAAATGTGCATTGATATTGATGTTGCAATTAATTCAGCTACTAGATATGTGGCTTATCTTTTTTACAGAATTCTGTATCGTCAAAATATAAAATTGAAGGAAATAGATATGGATGACAGAATCAAGCTTTTGCGAATGCTCAAAAGTTTAATCAGTAACTCGGCAGCGTTGTTGGTTCACGGATGAAATTCTTTGACTGACCAACGCAGAAATTCATCATTTTCAGCGAACTATTGCTCGTATAAACCTAAGCTGGTTGCAGTCTCGACTTGTTCTAAACACACAAAAAGAGCACACGGTTCCGTCTCCTTTGATCTTGAACTAAACACTTCGCTTTAAAGAGCTCTTGAGCAGGCACTGCACGAGCTCAAGGAGATAAAAACTCGCTAGTTTCGCGCTGACCTTAAAAGCATTTAGCGGGAAAGCCGCGAGCTCCCGCGAAAGCCCGCGAACTCCTGCGAGCTCCGGCGAGCTCCGGCGAACTCCCGCGAACTCCCGCGAACTTCTGCCCTCAGAGTCCTTTACTAGAGAGGTCACAGCCAACGTTCACGTTCGTTCTTCGTGCGCAGCTTTTGCAGCATCTCAAATAGGTGAAAAAATTATTCTGCAGCACTCAATCGCTTTCAAAAATAGCCCTCCTTCCGTCCACAACTGGTCCGATCGCACTTTGCTTCTGTGATTCTGGTCGCTTCGCTCAATTCGACTCTAATTTGTGAGTTTGTTTAGAGTGGAGTGGAAACGACGGACCGGACATGTTTGCTGGCTTATTCTGGTTGAAATGTTTCACCGAATTCATTTTACAGTGAGCCTGAGGAAATTTCCAGGAAGCTGCTAATTCTTGACGTCTGTAAACATTAGTTTGCCTACAGCTTACAAATCAACTTATGATAAGTTTACAACGGTTTAATCGGTCATAGTGCACTGCTGTGTGTATTCAGTTTGTAATTATTTCAAAATTAGACATAAGATTCATCAAACTTTGACAAGGAATATTAAAGATCTGTCATTTGCTGATTTTCGAAAACTTGTTAGTGTTCTGGGAGTTACATAGTACGCTAGAATTAGACACCTTAAAACGAATAAAATTAAACACTGAAAAATACAGCAATCTGATAAATGATAATAGCGATCAGCCTTCACTAAAAATAATTCTGACTGCATACCATACACTTCACAGCTGCACCAATTATTGTCATTTCTCAGTGAATTTGTGATCAGAATATCGCGGCAAAACTGCAGAATCAATTGTCTCCCTACCGACAATTCTCTCTCTCGTTGCCGTTGCAAACAACAAAGGGCAGATGGCCAGAGTTTACCACCCTTTGAGTGTCAGCGAAAATGTGCAAAGCGGCTAAAAACCGAGCAGGTGAGATTCTGAACGACAACAAAGCGTTTGCAAGCGTCCAAAGTGATGACTTAGAATGGCTTTGATGAGTTATTTTCACAGCTGTTTGTGTGCATTCGTTATTTTTATTCGGAAAAGCTTCTTTTTTATTATTTTTTACATACCGGAGCCCTTCACTGCTACTCGAAACTCGTCGTTCTTGCAGATTGCGGTGAATGAACGCAGCGTAGAAAATATTCATTGATCATTATTTTCCGCTACATTTATCAATTGACTAACTCTACTCTGGAACAATCTTTGGCCAGACGTTGAGACTGTTTTCGACTCGTATTAAAGAGTAGAGCGAGTCGCTCTCCTACTCTCATGTGCTATAACACTCGTCCATGTACGACATCGCAGTATTAGTCAGTTAATGTTCTAAGAGTAAGTCGCTTGGTTGTAGAGATGTTGCTGGTCACTCTATAGAACTGCACTCGTCTCCTCAATAATTGCACACCCAAATTTTCCTGCGTAGACTGCAGTATAGTAAACCTCTCTAATTAGGGTTTGAAATTAGAGTAGTTTTGATGGTTTTCGTTTGAAGCTAACGACAATTCTTACGTGTCACTCGTGATGTATGCACAAAAAATTTCGTCAAACTCTTAGAGTGTTCCTAATTTTTCTAAACTGAGTTGTACATTTTCCCGCTAAGTTTGCAGTGGACCAATTTGTCAATTGTACAGACCTTAAATATTTGGGGGTCGATGTGGGTGCAAATTGTTTTCCCAATTATACTAGAGTTCCTAAAATTTTGAAAAATGAATGCTACATATTTTCCGTCTGAGTTACCGTAAGCGTCAGGATAAAGAAATCACGCTATTATCTCCTGCACTAAGTGTGCCAATATCAATAATACTCGCAAATGCTGAAACTATAAATGCTGGCACCAAATAACGTTATATGTGATAAGTGTACGTAAATGCACTGACGCCAAGCTTGCACCTACATGTGATAATGTTTAGGTATCTGTAAAAATAAAGCGTATGAATATAAACGATGTTCTGTACATATGTGATCTCAACACCTGTAGTCAGCAAAACACATGCGACAGAACTCTACAAAAACGGGAGGAGGTTTACCTATCTATGACTACAGTTCAATATAAAGAAAATAATTGATCGTTTCAAACTTCACGAAGTGGATCCATTGCAATGGTCATACTCTGCACAGCAAACTCGTTCACACGCGACGCGAATTCTGGGAATTTTACGAACTCTGCTCAACCAATGAAGCAAGCTGTACATCTGTCACGCGGTTGGTCGCCTTCCTGCGTGGTCGTCACCAGAAAACTAATACGCACAAAAGCAGCACTGTATACGTAGTTGTAGTGCAATGGCTGCTGTGCATTTGCATTGGCTTCCGTATTATAGCGCATCACAGCATCGTAGAGCACGAGCCTAATGTTACTATTGAAATTACAATAATGACAACAGAAAACGTTATTCGTGTTCGCACGTTGCCTGTAGTCAGAACGTGTTCTTTGCGTAGAAGCGATAGCGATTCCGTTTAACATCTTCATAAAATAAAATTTACGTGATGGGAGATAGGCTATTTTTTTGAAGCAATAATATACTACTTAGGGTTTTTATAATTGTTACAGATGTTTTAAGTTAAATTTTATCTAAAAATTTTCAATCGCTAGGCTTTAGTGAGGTGGCAGAGTAAAACTTTTGGATAAACTGACATGAAACTTTACAAAATCTGATGTGTTCTTCCACTAAGATTTAATTAATCTTTTGCCCCAATGTATGGAATAGATTTTTTGTTAGATGTCATTTACTTATCAATGTACCTACTTAAACTGAACAACCTTGAATACCTACTCAAGTCCTCATTTATAATTAGTAAATTAAGTCTTTACCTGTACTGGTAAAGACTCGCAGTCTTGTTGTAGCATAGCAACGTCACTTAAGTGTTTGATGAATAAATGAACATTTTGCGTTGAGAAGATTCATCGTTGCCTCGTGTGAAAATCCTACGCCTATTCAAAAATCCATCATTTATTTGTTATCCGTACAAAGTAAGTGTTTTTTGCTACGTACCAGGCACGAATTATTTTCTGAGGAAATAGATCATATAAATTAATTTTTGTTTCTTGAATTTTCATCTATTTTGTAATTTCGGATTTGAGTTCACTGATAACTTCAGTAGTAGCCCTCCAAGTTTCGATCAACTTTCATATTTTCATTTCGAAATAATTCCCATGATTTCATCCATCTCTCGGACTAGCAACACCCTCGTTTTAAATTTAACTCATCACAATGAATTTAAGATTTCGAGCTAGCCATGTTTCCCCATGTTATCCGACCTTCGTACATTTCACCACTTTCGAAATCGACAAGAAAGAAACTACAAGTATTATATTTCCCCGCTGTTCATTTCTCTGGGGTAAGTCGAGCTATGAAATCCCATTTCTCGCTAGAGGAGCAGAGTCCCTGATACTCTTACTGTTCTCAAGAAAATAAATACGCAGAGTCCGGACTTCTTCGAGGCTAACCTTCGTGGTTTGGGGTCGAGGTAAGCTGCGATGCTGCAGCGAACTCTGTTGAGAATACGGTTGCAGGGGCCCGAGTAGCTATGAAGCGCTATATTCTCGGATAATTTGGTCTAATGCAACTACGTATGTCACTCATTATGTATGTATATATTTTCAAATAAATCTCAAGCTTTAATTCGAATTGATGTGGAGTGGGCATTCGCAGAAAGGTTATGGTGATCCGTTTCTGAAGTAGATTTTTTACCGGAAAAATCACAGGTCGTTCAAATTGTCAAATAATTGCACGAGCTCCGGAAGAAAAGTCATCATTTGAGCAAATATATTTAAAATATTATTCAAAACGCGTTGGATAACTAGGCAAAACATAAATTGCGATAGTATAACCATGTACCGAACGGTAGAAAACGTATTATGAGGGATTTCAAAAATAATGATTCTTTTAAGAAATAAAATATAATATACAAAACAAATAGGCTGGAATTCAAACAAAGCTGGAAACTAGGGCAAACATGTAAAAAGTATACAACGCCGACGAGTTTACTGTTGAGGTGCAAATATTTTTGATACAGCAATAAAAATAAAAGAAAGCTTCATTCTAACCTGCAGCGTCTGATGATGCTGTAGTCTGTAAAACTAGTAATCTCGATTTTTTAAGCAGCCCTGAACCCAAGGTCCCCACAGCTCCCTCTTGGTCTCGCTGTAGGCTGTGTGCACGAGATGAAAATTTAAAATCAGCACTGAAAATGAGTTCTAAATAACCATTCGATTGAACTGAAATTTTCGTCTCTTCAGATGACTTTACTGAAAATTTTCAGAACTTGAAATTTGGAGACATTAGGTAACATGGGTGAATGAGCTTATGATTGTCGCTATCCTTGCGTCACCTTTTTGGGCAGCAGACAGGTTGTAATTCGCTATATAACCATGCTGACGACACTATGGGAAATTCAAGCAAGACAGTGTCGCATGGACCTAAAGCAAAATAAAAGGGTACAAAATGTAATTCCTAAACAAAATAAATGTAATTCAAACGTGTATTTTCGGTTTATTTGCAGAAAATATAACGAGCTGCACCACTAAGTTAAATATTTTAGACAACACTGTTGAACTGTGTCCCTACGTTTCGTTGATGTCACTCGACTTGTGAAGCCCTTCGCTTATAAATATGTAGCACGTGAATGTTTGTGCAAGATTTATCTGAAACATCGTACGTTACGGCGTGTAAATTGGATACGGCGTGTAAATTGGATACGGCGTGTAAATTGGATATGGCGTGTAAATTGGCTGCGGCGTGTAAATTGGACACGGCGTGTAAATTGGATACGGCTGAAATACTCGCTCCCCTCCGCTGCTGAAGAGGGAAAGCGCCCGAGTTGCATTCGATCGAGACATTTTGTTTCTAATTTCATAACATCGTCAATTTACGGAGCTCCAAGCGTCGCAGTTTGACGAATGAACAATAAAATCATTTTCTGAAGAGGTGATGGCAAAATCTTGAGTTCACGATGTAGCACCTCGTGTGCAGTCATAACCCGTATTTTTGTATAGATTTTTTTTTAGTTTTACCAAGGAATCTCGAACCAATGGAATGTTTTTCATTTATAACGCCTTTAAATTTTCTAGAGCATCTCTTTAAAGTTCAATAAAGAAATTTCAGTAACAATTGCAATGAAGATTTCATTAGATAGTTTATTTACACGTTCTGAATCGGTATGTGTAATGAAACTCAAAATACTTTTTTAAACTTCGATTTTTCTGGACCACACTCTAAAACTGGCATAGACAGGTCTTTAATAACAAGCAAAAATCATTGTATGTTCTCGAAAGAACTCTCTCAAGAAAAAAGCAAATGACATTGTGCATTGGGTCGCTTGAAATCTGATAAAAATGGCCACAAACTATCGTCTAAGTTTAACTATCAGGTATCGACGAAGGTTCGACAACAGTATTTCATTTGATAGACTGTAATGAGCTAGAATCTCGTCTTCATCGGCTAGAAAAGGAAGAGAAGAGAATTCCTGTAAAATATGATTACCATTTTAATGGAAATATTCTCAGGAAGTTTCACGAAAAGTCGCAATAGCTGATACATATTTTCCTTATACGTCCACGACAGAAATTATTTTTACTAGGGCGCTGAACTCTGTGCACCGCTCGCTTCAAGTCCATTGTCTTCCGGTCGGACCGCCACCATCGCGTTACTGAGCTTTTATAGAACTATTTTTACTCTAGTTGAAGCTTTAGAGTTTATTGTTTGCATTGCTTCGCTTTAAGGTTTCAATAACAGAAATGGTCGTGTGTTTCTCACCTCTTTATGAGCGGACCTAAACGAACGATATGTCATCTCTCTTTCAGAGCTCCAGACTTTGTTCTGTACAAGACGTAACTTCTTCAGAACTCCAGACTTTATTCTGCACAAGACATTTTGTACAAGACATAACTTCTTCAGAGCTCCAGACTTTATTCTGTACAGGACATAACTTTTTCAGAGCTCCAGACTTTGTTCTGTACAAGACATAACTTCTTCAGAGTTTTCGACTTCATTCTAGACAAGACATAACTTCTTTTGAGCTCCAGACTTTATTCTGTACAAGATATAACTTCTTCAGAACTCCAGACTTTATTCTGTACAAGACATAACTTCTTCAGAACTCCAGACTTTATTCTGTACAAGACACAACTTCTTCAGAACTCCAGGCTTAATTCTGTACAAGACATAACTTTTTTGAGCGCAGAGTAAACTTAGATAACAGGCTGTACTACAACAGAAGATAAAGTCACCTAAGAGCTATAATAGTGGTAAGTTTTAATAAAAAATCAAGTTGTAACGTAAATTACCATTAAATATCATAATACAGAATAATTTAGATGTCCTGTGTTGTATAAGGCTCTTATGTGATGTGTATTAATGTATACAGTGGTGAATGTGCTATAATGATTCACGTGTACAGCTCTTTGTGTATAGATTGATGGACATAATTAGCTTGAGAAAGAACGCTGTAATACCGTTATCTACTTATAAAACTAGTAAACTCGCCCCGCCAAAACATGGCAGAACAATTGACTTTAAATATTTAGGATGCTCTCTTATTAACGGTAACTCTCACATGAAATTATGTTATTTTTAGTATCACTGATACGGACTGCTTTCTTTGACAGTCTCGCTATTACTTTAGGAATACGGACCTGGGAATTTTCGCTTATCTAAATCTTTACGAGCTGGACAAACCGACCAACCAAGCAAGCAGCAATTGTGCATTAGTGTATAAAGGGGTAACTGATTTTAGCCAAATATAGATGAGTACTGAAGTCATGCGTGGCCATATTTAAACGCTTGGATTAATTTGGTTAGAAATACGGAGGAGGGTCATCGTTACTTCTGAAGTATGAAGTCAGGTTTCAGGAATGACACGTGCATCATCAATGAAATCTTATAAGTATGATTTATTCAGCATTGTTGTTTGATGTTAAACTCTATGATAAATGTTTATAAAAATGTTTCAGAGTATATGTATGTACCAAAATAGAGGTGCACGATGAGCGTGTAACCGACCGCGTGCACCATCGCCCTGAGTGTATATTACATGTGTGTTGCAAAGCGGCGTCTTATTACCATTATTCCTTAAGGAGTACCCTATGACGCCTTAAGGAGTACCCTATGACGCCTTAAGGAGTACCCTATGACGCCTTAAGGAGTACCCGTTCACGCCCTCAGGAGAACCCGTTGACGCCGTTTTTCTGACCCCGTCATCGTCCAGAAATTTTTCTAAGATAATTCATTTTGTTCCAAGAAGTATTTTCCTGATGAACTTCCAAGTTCGTTAAAGTCTGAAATGTAATTAACGAATAAATTAGTGAACGTAGAATTCCGTATCGATTGTAAACTTGTACAAAGGCATGAAGAAAAATAAAGCTAAATCGATAAATTCAATTACAGTGTTTTGCATCAATTTTAATACCAAAAAATTTTAAAACAGAAAAAATTGAAAGAACGAACTACTAACTCATTAAAAGAGCTCGTTCTTATAAATTAAAGTCGTACATCGGAAAAAGCCAAGCTCAGTTCCCCATATTGTCATTTATTTCTCAATTTAAAATAAGAAGGATGTTTTTAAAAAATTACCGTGTAAGACTGCCACGACAAAATTTATTCTATTTTGTACCACGACTAATTTACTCTTACATCTTCAGAACTTTGAAATGTTACTGAAAGAGACGTGAACGACAAGCGAAGTAATTGCATACGATGCGTGCACGTTTATATAACACGTTCATTATGTGGCAAGCCTCGCAGATCTCTCCCCGAGCTCTTCTCAGTCCAACTCATTGTGAAAAGGCGTTGTCAGTTCCAATGAACGGTTCTTTTAATACAGTCAGTTACGTTCCAAATACTCTCAACATGCCTGGCAATATCTTGTTAAATTTTTGTTTCGAATTTCAAAGAAATGTTGTTTCACGCCTCAGAAACGCAGTAAAATTTGTTTGCAAAACAACTACTTTAATAAAAACATTCGGGCAAAAAATCACTCTATAAAACATTATCAGGTCTAACTTGTAAAAATCTAAACAAGAAGTTTCGGGTCTTAGCCGATTTTCAGAAAATTTTGGAAAGGATAACATAGCGATGTAAAAAGGTATGCGAAGTCAAAACTTAGAAATGAGGCTGATAAAATAAGGTTAAAAATTAGAAATCAAAACAATGAAAGAAAAGTTATTTGGCGGCCGCGATAGTGTACTTAAAAAAAAAGTTATAAATGAGTTAAGCCACAAGGAGAAGAGGATGGACATGTCGTTAAGATCTAGCTTTTTTTACGTACGACAAAGGATTCTAAAATTCTAAGATACGTAGCGAATAACAAATAATAACAATCTGAGATTTTAATGTTTCACTCGAAATTTATGTAAAAACGAGGGAAGGGATGGAGGCGACAGAGACGAGTACTAGTCCTATAACTGATACCTGCATATTTCCGCTAGTCTGACTCGCAATGTACGACTGGTAGAGCCGACGCACGAAGATTCACAATGTGCACAACTAAATTTATATGCAAGACGAGAGCGGGGAGACTGACTGGAAGGTCATCTTAATACTGAAAGAACTTCTGCATCTTAAAAGTATTGACAAAAATGAGTTGAAACAAATTATTAGGGAAAAATATGGAAAGTAGAATGGTTAATTCACGTACGAAGTTATCAGATTGAGAGTCAAATAACGAATGAGATGTATAATTTATTCTAAAAAGCCGCCTAAAAATTGCGGGATTAGTCTCAAATTTTTTGTGTAAAATTTTCTTCGATGTTAGAATTAACAAGGCCTAAAGGAAAACCATTTAAATTGAAAAGAGAAATCGAATTCAATGTAAAGGAGCTGATGATTTGAGCAGACGTTATGTGCTCGTGACAAAAGAGTTTTAATGTTATTACTTTTAAATTGGTAAGCACAGAAACAAAAAAAGCTAAATCCTTAACCTGAAGAAATGTAGGCTGGATGATGTTAGTTGTATTTTAATTTTGTTACAGAACAGGATAATATGTATTTTTCATATTTTGTTTTATCTCAGAGCTCCCGATTTATCTAGGAGTAACCCAAACAATTATTTAATAAGCCTCGCATTTTTATATCTTCCGCTTACAGAAACTCTGCACAAAAAAAATCAGCTGCATATCTTTGAATATAACTCTTCCATTCGTACGACTGTCCGATACTGATTTCGACTAGGAATTGGATTATTGACATGAATTAATGATTCGAGCCCTGACGAATTAATGACTTGAAGTATCATTCTTGCTTGATATGTAAGTCTCTGTGGGGCTAAATCAGGTCCATAGCAAAGTGGTAGCGTTTTCTTGTGTTACCTAACCACGACCAGTGGTAAGCATTAAAAAGCCCCGCACCGAATGAAAAATAACTCTACGGATATTAGACCCAATATTTAGATTACTCTCACATGCTTGGGAATTTGTCTGATTTGAATTTCATCACTGGATACTGCATAGAAATAAAAACTGTGTATTCAACTCTAAAAATAATTCATTTAAAATCTAGAGAATACTTGCATGAAAGTATTTTTTGCTGAATGAAAAAAAATTGCTATGCTCAGAAACACATATTTGGATATTTTTTGTTGTTTGATGCATTTAGAATTAAAACTTTCTTGCTACAAATACAACTCTTTGTTCAACTAACCAAACTTCGGATGAAAATTATAATTTTCCTTAGCCATTCAACATATTTGATACGGTTTGAAGCTAAGAAAATGTGATGGAAAAGAGTTTAAAATCCAAATAAAATTTGTGAATTTTCAGTTAATGTACTTTTTTAGCTCATTAATGTCCCAAAAAAATCTTTAGAGCAAGAAAATACAAATTAAAGAGAAGAAAAGAATTTAGATGTAATTTAATGATACATTCTTCTCAAAAATTTATTTTTTAGTTAGAAGCGGCATGCAGTTGCAAGTGAAATGTAAAAGGAAGTTTCAACGAGCCACAATTAAGTGATTGAAATTAAAACATTCGATTGAGCAGTTCTGTTTCAATGGTCTTTGAAGGCATTCTCAAACTTAGCTCTCAGACGTAATCGAAGAAAAAATCTGACATATTATCATGGTAAAGATATATATTTACCTTAGTAAATGTATATGGTATAATATATATTGACTTTAGTAAATATATATCTAGAGCAGTTCATCCCACTCCTTATTATGCATTCAACTGCTCATGCCTTAGTTTTATGTTCATTAGCCATTTCATTACCAACACTCATTTTTTACCATTTTCATCCTTGCACACATAAAGCAGCCCTGAGAAATACGTACATATGCAATAACGTGCATTTTCCCAGCCTGCAATTACTGAAAAACCAACTCAGTTAGTTTTGGGTTCTTTTCACTCGGACTTATTCAGGTGCTCAGCTTGTACAGTTCTGCACCAGCTGGCTGCAGAACCTTAACCATCTACGAGGTTCTACGGTACACTTCACATCAAAAGAAATCCTCAGGCCACCGTAGAACTGGAACGAAAACTTGGCCTGTTCCTGATTACTTGTTTGACTACTGGAGTAGGTATGAATACTGGGCTCGTAGGAAAACCAGCCAATTAATGCACACATACTTCAGTACGAGCTTTCACCTTGAGGAAAGTCATAAAGAAAGCTCTCGAGATCATAAAAATATCCCTCCACTAGAGGTCTGGATTTCTGATCACCATAAAAATCAAAATTCAATAACAGGAATGATGATGTGCAGGCAGACGTTATGTCACTCTACAAGAATAGACTGACGTATAACTGACCTCAATATAGTCTCAGTCTGAGGAATATATTTGACACAAGGTACAGCTCTCACAGTTTCTATAACGAGGACTGTAAAATATGTAGAGGCGAATATACCAACGCCATCGTCTCCTTAACGACTTTGATCACTCAAGAATCTTAAAGACTCTTAGGGTAATTGTTTCTAAAATTAAAAAAATTAGTAATTAAAAAAAGTAATAGTTATTATTGTTTTTAATTTCCAGCGAAAGAATATGTTCACATCCTTATTCAACGGGCATCATCCAAAGCATTCAAAATATATTGTCTATAAAAATACACTTTTTCTGAAGCAATTTGTTTTTTCTCAAGTTCCTCAAATTGGAAGTAATCATTACGTTTCAGCTGGGTTTGCTCACTTACATGGCTTTACTCAAGATACGTAAGGTCACAGATCAATACGCAAAGTAAATACGAAATTGAATTGACTTCCTTCAATTCGTTCATACTTTCGCTGTTCTTTCTCGCTCTTTACTTCACTTCCGCTGTTTCTGTGAGTCCGAATGATTTACGCGGATAATTTTTTTCAATGTTTGTAACTTTCCGGCCTGTTTTTTCTCGCATCGAAAACCCTTTGTAGATTCTTTAGCTGTGCTACAAAAGCCTCTGCAGCCAGCCATCTCAGCTAATGAGTCATACAAAGTTGAGAAACTCGGCTGAAACATCAAAGTTTTGAGCCAGTTTAGCAGGAGTGCTGTAGTCACGTGCCTTAAGTTTTACGCCAGTTTAGCAGGAGTGCTGTAGTCAAGTGTCCTGCGTGCGCCAGCCTGCGGAGGCAGGGGTGGCGCAACGGAAACGTAAGGCTCTGTGCTAGCTCCTAGAGCCAACACCGCAGGAAAAACATTAATGAAGATCATTCTTTTGAACTGTGTACTTGGTAAATAATGTACCTGTACACCACAGAGAAGTCTCAGTGTACAGTTTTACGTCTATGTCTGTCACGGGAGGGTTCTCCAAGTCCGTATGTACAACGTTAAAAGAAATCGGCTGGAATTTTAACGTATAGCAATTAAGTCTGCCGTTAAGTTTTTCACGCTACAACACAAAAATTCAGCAACGTTGACGCGTACCACACAACAATAAAAATAATCAGACTAATCCAAGGTAAAATTTACTCTCAACATATACTTCTTAATGCAAAGCCAGATAATTGTTCTTTTAAAAACTACTGTAGCTGAGCGATAAATATGACTCATTTTTAAATAACCCCGCATTTATAAGTCTTCAATCTAGCGGCAGGCAACTTGAAATAATTTAATCTGGCTGGGCATTGTTAAGTGGGAACGAGAAAACACAATGTTCTCGCAAAAAAATTCCCATCAAAAAATAACGCTCTAGACATGAACTTCAACAAATTATACCTGCACGGATCGTCACGTCTGTGAATTTTTGGCCTACATATTTATGGCTGTAATTCAAGGAGAGCTCATGCTGGCCACCCACTATAACACAGCGCAGATCGCAGGGTTGCGCTGGGAGTTTTTTCCTTTTTTTATGTTTTCAAAGAGACCTCCGCTGATTAAAATAAATGAATTAAAGTAGCATAATAAAGAATTTTTACCAAAGGGAAAGACAAAAACCTGATAAAGTTTGCGACACGCCCCGTGGTTTATTCAGACCATTGTTTTAGGAATATACCGCATGACCCTCAAAAAAACACACTCGATAATTTTAGAATTAAATTATATGGTGAACTTTCTTGTTAAATGGTAATACCTCATATCATAGATACGACTTTGGTAATATTTATATATAATAAACTTTAAAATTATCGAGTGTACTTTTTTGTACGTCGTACAGTATGTGTACATGTTTCGCGAAGATTTGTTGTCACCAGGCTTACGAAATAAGTTCTCAACCCATTTCAAAAACAATTCCGCTAAAATCAAAATCTCTTGAAACATGCTGCAACACTTTTTTCATAAATAATTCAGGTGTTGATGGGACAGTAATTACTCTGAAGACACGGCACACCTGTCCACCACAATCGTCGTCTGCAATGAGCCAGCTCCGCGTGACCGCATCACGTTCCGCCGTCCGCCTGGAAGTTGTCGCTATCGCAATCTCGCTGCCCTGATCGGCTAAGTTGCCGCAATTCCAACAACTTCCGCCCACCCACAGAAATTTGGACAGAACTTGAGTACCCGACCACTTAAGGAAACTGTTGTCTGTAATAGGCGGACGATCCCGACGTTCTAAAAGACTTTCATTGCAATTATTTTCCCCGAGTAAAAGTAAACTTGGCAACAAGTTTATTCAAGTTACGCACAAGCTCAATGTAAGAAACTCTCTAACTCTGCATTAGGTCTATGATTTAAACTTTCTAAACGGTTCTTTAAAATTTTCTAAGAAAATTGCGAGTTGAGCTCAGCCATTTCGAGTACGTTTTCGTTTTCAAAAATTGCTGATATGTAAATGAGAAATATTCATTTGGGGGAAATGGAAATGTAAAGAAAAGTATTTCTTACTTCTTAATTGAACACGGGACTCCCATTTTGCGGGAGAGAAAAAAGGCCAAAGATTGTTGATGCAATCCACCAGCGTTTACCTGATTAAACAGAGATTGAGGGAAAAACGAAGATGGGCTCGATTATTTCTGTAGAATGATTGCCTCCACCGCCTCCTCTCTTGACTAAATAATATACTCCCTTTTCAATCGGGAAGAAAAATACCATGCATTTATTGCGCTACGTTATAATATGTCGCATGATACAAGTATGAAGTTCGTACATACGTGAGTTAAAATGTATGTTACTTACTTACTTGTCAATAGGCTATTTTTTCTTCATTTAAATTGTAAGATTTAACCGTAGAAATTGACGCTTCCCACTCTCAGTTTCCAACTGAAAAATATTCAGATATATGCTCAGGATCTCAAAATTTACCTCGTTTCTCAAGTTTCAGACTCAATTTTTTGGAGAGCTGTTTTAAGCTCGAAAGAATAAGTTGAACAATTTAATTTTCACTCAATCTCTGAGAAAACTCAATCCATTAGCCACTTTTATGCGGGAACTCATTAGCCATTGCTAACCCAGCAATCGCAGCCACTGCTAATCCAGCAATCCATTCCCAGCAATCCCAAGCCCAGCAATCCATTCCCAATAATCTCAAGCCAAGCAATCCATTCCCAGCAATCCCAAACCCAACAATCCATTCCCAACAATTCCAAGCCCATCAATCCATTCCCAGCAATCCCAAACCCAGCAATCCCAAACCAAGCAATCCCAAACCAAGTAATCCCAAATCCAGCAATCCCAAATCCAGCAATCGCAAACACAGCAATCCCAATCACAGCAATCCCAAGCCCACGAATCACAATCACAGCAATCCCAAGCCCACAAATCCCAAGCCCAGAAATCCATTAGCCGCGGCTTGATGTGGAAACTTTGACAAAGAAGCATTAAGTCTTTAGCCGTAACTCCAGCTTGAGCAAAGCCTGTCGTAAAATCTTGTTTGAAAGACACGCTGCAGAAAAGTGAAGAATTAAATTTCCCGATAACAAAAAATAGAATAATGCAGCAGCCATAACGATCATCTAAAGCATATCCTTTGAGAGCAAAAAGCGAAAATGAATTTTATTTTTGGGATTGCTTTTCTAAATAATGTTATCATAGAAGTGGGCTTTCAGACATTTTTTCAGGTCAATCTCCTACATACATGGATTGAAATCTGACTTAGTTGATAGCATATCATTCTGTCGACATTCTGGAAAAATTATAGATGCTTCACATGAACGTTTTTACTTCAGATATCAAGAAAGCAATTTACTGTTGTAAAAATAGAAAATGAATAAATATTTCCAGTGAAATCCTCTGAGTGTGGCAAAAAATTGAATAAAACTTCAATGATTACTAATTTTCTGAGCACATGGATTCCAGAAATAGAATTTCTGGGATCACAAAAAGTTGCAAATTCCAGTGCCATAATTGTAGGCATCGAGAATGAAAAATGAAAAGTCTACGGAGTCTAGTCTGCACAGATGGTGGATGCCGCAGCATGTAGAGACTGCACATATATCAGTGGTCCCCAAATCAGGGGAAATCAAGGAGTTTAAAGTTTAAAAAGTTTAAAAGTCATAATTAGGTAATGAAGTTTAACCGAATAATAATAGACTTAAAAACAAATGTACAGTATGCATATCTCTTCATTTCTAATAGTGTATATTAGCTTTTAATGTTTAATATTACCCCGGTATAACTTTAACACTTAATTATGACTACGCAACTTTTCCAGAAGCCCCTTCAATACCTCTAGTTTGAAAACTACTACTGAATAGGGACGAAGTCCTACTGTTCTGTGCCACAGCTTCTACCTCGGTCTTCCATCGCCCTTTTTCCATTCTTGTCCACAGCGTATTTTTGATACAAATTCATGATAGACCAATCCTATACTGCTGAAATACAACATCAACATCAAATCCAAGTCTGCTCCTCCAAGTGTGCTTTATTCGGACGCCCAAACAACGTGAAACATTCTAATCGACTTTTTCTGCAGTCCACCAATGCCGACAAAAGCAATGTTCAAGTTTGAGTAAATATTTTCGCGATCTACATGAAAGCAAATCTCCCACGCACATAGTTCTTCAAGATACATGTTCCCTTCACTTTAGAGATGAACTGCTTTCAAAGTTCCAATCAAGTGACACAAGTTGCAGTAGCGCAATCGGTGCTGTAACTCGTGAGCTCTAACCAAGTCTAGCCTTTTTTTGAACACTTCGCAAACCCAGACCGCCAGAGTTCTAAGTGTTGCCACCATTGTTGCTTGAGGGGCAACCCACATTACAAGAATTTTAACCTCGGCCACATGCGATGCGGGAAGTGATGCGAGTGTTGCTGGTAAGAGCTGTCTGAGCTCGTCGACGCTGGCAGCACTCCTGGCACAAAGTATTGTCCTGGCACAAATTGACAGCAATGAGTGTCCAGCCTGACACTCCTCGTCCCTCGCGGCCGGAGCAGGACCCGCCCTGTATTGCGGCCCTGATAATTATGTATTGTCGAGAAGCGTGGCCCTCCTGTGACGTCATTACTTTCTGCGTGGGACGTCTTCCTTTTCGCGCGAGCTGTTCTTTCCGAAATGCGATATTCAACACAAGTGAAGAGAAATTGTGAATTTTATGTTTTTCCTAGCCTGTCATGTCTTAAATTGAATTGCAAGCTGCGTAGCCGATTTCAATATTTTTCATTGGATTTTACTGGTTTTATGATATTTCTTAGCAAGAGAGTTTGAAAAATATTTTTACTCATAATTGCTCATACAAATCAATACTTACCGGGATCTACAGTTAATTTTTTCGTATCTATAAAGTTTAAATTAATTTGATACTGACGTATTTTTTGCTTCATAATATACTGCCATGGCTCGAGCTTCCATTTCATCCCTAGACACTAAACCGATAGTAGTTCCCAATTTATACGTGGCGGTCCATAAGTGCGGTACCCTCACCCACGACGGTAGCACTGTTACGCTGAAAAAGCTCTGCACCCATTGTGGTACTGGTGATATGATAATTTTGAAAGGGGGTCTTACTTATGGCCCACCCTGTAAAGGAAAGGGGGTCTTACTTATGGCCCACCCTGTAAAGGAAAGGGGGTCTTACTTATGGCCCACCCTGTAAAGGAAAGGGGGTCTTACTTATGGCCCACCCTGTAAAGGAAAGGGGGTCTTCCTTATGGCCCACCCTGTACAAATGCTCCACTGGTTCAGCCCGGTTCTATCGCACGAGGATGTAACGTAGGTACTGTTAGTTCTTATTTCACTAAATCACGCGTATGATTCAAACTTGCCTAAACTCGCAATTATGATACACTTTCTCCGTGCTGCACTTATTAAGATGTGTCATTTTCTCAACGAATGTATCATATTAATTGATGAATATGATTCATTACGTTAAAATAAACGAAGAATGCGCAATGAAATATGTACATGCTTCCCTCAACTTTTTCTACATGCCAGGGTAGCTTATGATAAAATTACATACTCCGCAGTGCACAGCTGGCGCTACTGCGCTGTAGAAGAGACCCTTCTAATCCTCCGCTACGGAAATTTTATTTAAAGACAAGGTTTATTCAAGCGGAAGTTTTTGACTGCATATAAATTTATAAGCAATTCCTAATTTGGTACTGCACAGTTTTGCAGAACACTATTCTCGGTTGAAAGTTATCTATTGTATATAGTTGGTAGACTACATATATAAATATACTTGCAATCCCTAATTTGGTGCTACACAATTTTTGCTGAACATGATGCCTGGTTAAAGGTTATCTACATAATTTTAAGGTGACATATTTAGTCCTGAAAATCAAGGTAAATAAAAACGGACACTAATCTCTAACTGAAGGAGAACTTCTCTCCTCTGTGTATCCAACACTGTCCCTGAATAAAACTTTCGCCTGTCATACAAGTATTGACAGACGGGGCTGTGGATTTTTCTCACGCATAATCCCATAGTTACGAAGAGCCTGCGTATCGGTTTTTGGATCGGCATATTTCGCGAAACAATGTGTACTTTCTTCAGCAGTAGCCATTCATTTCGATGTCGTGTAGCAGAACTTTTTTCTCCATAGGGTACCTGAAATAGGCAATAGCAATGGCTTTGATTGCCACTGAGTACGGACAAGTTTTAATTGTGGAATAAGTTTCATTCACATCTAGCGGCAATCAACTTTGAACAGTTTTTCAGGTCGTTTCGAAAAAACTTTACGAGCTCCTATGCCTCAATAAATAGTCAAATCAACTCAGTCAAAAAAAAAAGTGCACTGAAACTTTTCTAACCCGATAAATTTTGAAGGGAATTCAGTGAAACAAGCAATCGAGAATATGGAAAGAGTTTTTGAAAATAAACTACACTCATAGGTACATTCGGTAGAGAAACATGCCTGATATTTCATAGGTACAAAACAGTAACTATACTCATATGTTGGAGGTATAAATATTATTTTTAAAGGGTAGGTATGATATATTGATCCGGAGTTAGCTTTCTATCTTCAAAGTTGGCGACACAATGAAGTTAGGACTCCATCTTAACGTCACGTCCTCACTTATTTTTAAGCTTGTAGTCTTACTCATTGAAAACCCAACTGGTTTCACACTTTGTGTGAGACTGATTTCGGAAAGAACTATTTCCCTTTTTCTTTTGATGGCGTGACAGATTCACACACTACACGTTAATTAAACACAGAGATGTTGTGACAAACTTTACCCTTAAAGTTTTTAAACTCACCATCCGAGCTGAACATTTCAGTGATGTACTAAAGTCTCTGGAAAACGTACTTGTCACACTAGCAACTATTCACACTCAATGGCTGCAATATTCTCAAAGAACTCTATGAAACAGTACCGACGGGAATGACTTGCACGTTCTGTGAAGAATCTCGGGTGGAATAACGTGATATTGAAACTCTTGTGGTTGCCTCACTTGCTGTATTTCTTGACGGTAGCTTTTACATCGTTTATAAAACCTAAAAAAGGAGGCGAGGGACGGCCGGTATCAAGCTGGACGGCTTTGATGAGAGCAAAAGCATGGAACTTTTGATTGTAAAAGTTTGTTGAGTTTGAGGAGTTTAGGTGACGTCGTTACAAAAATTTCGATAGCAGAAGCGAGGGGATTCAGTTACCCTCGCCAGGATAGGACGAGCTCGTGGCGGATACAAAGCGTCAGTTTTGTGCGATATTTTATCTACACGTAAATTTTACACTTTAATTTTTTTCGCGGTTATGCCAACTTTAACACGACTTTCATTTAAATATCTAAATGATATTTTACCACCGGTTTCAAATTCTTTGTGGAATTACTAATAGAAAATACACGTTTTTCTTCACTTTATTAATGAAGAATGTGATTCTTTTGTTACATAAAATCAACCTAAATCCTTGTGCACATTGGTTGCACATGTATACATTATATATGTATATATATACATTGAAGGATATGATAGAAAAAATATATATGCACGTGGTGAACGTTAGCGTGGAACTGGAGGGGAGATGGAGTTGTGGAGTGCACCTGCCACCAGTCTAACCCCATCGATTGGGGAAGCACTGATGTTAAAATAATATCACGATGACATATACATAGAACATTTGTGCTTAAATCACCATTATAAACGAATTACATAGACATTTAATTCTAACTAATAATGTCACATATTTCCCAAATAAAATTTTAATAGAATTATTTTACCCCGGCAAAGTCACAGCTCAGGCCTCTCTAACGAGCAAATTTGCTGTTAAATAGTAAAATTGAACTGTTCTTTTTTCGACGATTTTTCCTAAATCCATTAGTTTTTGCGCCACTGGGGCTGAAAATAATTAACCCGGACGCCCTCCTCTCGGCTCCTAGAGTGGGAATGGATTTCAAATCTCTTTAATTAAGTGTGCTAAGTGTGCTCGTCGATGTAATGGAGAGACTACTATGATCTGTTTGAGGCTACATGCCTGAGTGCTGTCATTGCACTGAACGCACGTGAGAGAGCTAAACGTTTCAATTAGCTGGAAAATTTTCTGATGATATCAGTTTATTCGAAAATGACAATTCTGAGAGTAATTTTTGTACCCACCAGCTCGACTCCAACTAGTTACATGGAGTGCAAAAATTAGAGTTTACATTTTTTAAGTTCTCTTCATTTAAGAAACAGAAGTACTGCTAAAGTCATCAAGCTAATCGAGAAAAATGCACATGAATATCTTTTTTTACCTGGAAATTTCGTGCGCATTTTAAGAGCTTTCCACCCTGCCAGGACCGTGTGAATTGCACGCCGTATTACCAATTTTCCACCCTGCCAGGACCGTGTAAATTGCACGCCGTATTACCAATTTTCCACCCTACCAGGACAGTGTGATTCCCAATCTATAATGACATCCTGTTGGTTCTTCCAATCCTCAAAATTTTACAGAATTTTTCCAGGTTTTGCGTTGGGATTCCTGGTTCTGTGACATAGCCGGAGTTAATGTAAATGTACAACGCGAAAACGGGGTCAACATTCATAAATAGCCGAAGGTCTGCAACTTTAATTGATACGAAACTCATTAAAAGGAAGCGGCAGTTGTTGACGGCACCACCTTTCTGAAGACTTCAAAATTTCTCTAGAAAAATTCATCTCCAAAATAATTTTAACTTGAAGAAAAATTTACATTATTAACTCACGTGATAACAACCACAAAGCACAAGCGTTATCAAGCCGTAAAAGTTGCGTCCGTACATTTATCCGACAAAACTGATAAACCGGTGAATGAGATTGACAAACCGGTGAATAAGACCAATAAACCATTGAATGAGACCAATAAACCATTAAATGAGACGGATAAACTTCTAAATGAGACCGATAAGCTGGCAAACGAGATGGTTATCGTGCATACGTCCTCTATACCCCGATTTCTATTTACAGGGTGCTAAATATTGCTCGTATTGCCCTTTAGAATTCAAAGTATCTTTTTTGAACTATCAAAATTTTACGATTCAAAAGAATGCCAACACACATTTACCACAAGTGCGGCTTTGAAAAAGTCTTCTTTGATTACGACGCTCATAAATGCTTCTAAAATCGTTTCTTCTGAATGCTACGAAGGCGGACGGCCGTACGTGAATCCGAAACATACAATGACGACAGCACCTCATTAACGTCGAATGTTAAACCTTAGACAAGAATGTCAGTATCGGGAGTGGTGTGCAAGAGTCGGGCTGCGGCTGCAGTCGTGCCCCTCCATGTGGCTTGTTTGAAGAGGGACCCGACTGGAGCAAACACGACACGGGGCTGGAAGGACACCTTCACCGAGTTGACATAGCCGAGTAAATGGGCGGTGCTGAGAGCACTAACTCGGCAGAACTTGCACCGCCGTGTCAATATCCGACACAGGCAATTATAAAGTGCTCCAGAGATCGGCACTGGATCCCGTCATGAAAGTTTGATTTCTTGCTCGCAAGTCAACAAGATTGAATGCAAAATTTGTCAAAAAAGTACAAGGACGGTAGAATCAAGGTCTGACTTTAGAAGCTTAGTTCATAAATAATAGATTTCATACTCGTTAGGACAGACAAACTTCAATTTCCTGACTATAATTATTAGAAATATTGCATATATTTGTGGCATTCAATTGTCAATAACCATGGATACCGCGGAATAGGCGGGAAATAAACCAATGCCTGGAAAAGGGAAGCCCATCGGAAATCAGAAATTAGAAAGATGAAAGAGTTAAGGTTTATCTGATTCAAATCATGTACAATGCGTATTATAAATCGAGTTTTTAACTGTTAGGCTTAAATTTAACACGAAATAAGCATATTTATGACTGTCATTATCATTTTTGGAACCATTAAGTCTTTGAGAGAACTTAGCAACTCAAAAAATATTTTCTTAGAAGCTTGTTCATTTCGATTCCATTGTCATTCTTTATTAGGACTCAGCAAAACGCACACACGTACGCACGAAGCTAACGTCAGCAGATATTTGAGGCGAAGAAACGATGCTCAAAAAAAAAAAATCCGAAAAGTATGGGTGGAAAACTGATTTCGAAAGAGAGGGAGAGAACAGAGTTCAATGAGTGGCATTGCGTCGACCGGCGCTGTGAAGTGACAAAAACTCCACAAAAAAAGCGAAACCAAAAGCTTTTAATTGCAAAGGCACCCAGAAACAAAGGAAATTGAAGCTGTTACGGTTTTTTTCACAGGGTTAAAAAAAAATGCGTATGAGAGACGAAGAAATTGAACACCTTTCGCAATCTTCTAAGTCCAGCTCTTGTTTCGGGCGTGCCGCGGGGAGAGCTATATATGTATGTATACTTGTACATTAAAATTTTCACATCTAATACAAACAGAATGGATATTTTTCTTTGAAGCGAGGCACAAAATTGGCGGTCGGTTCTTCAACACTGCAATGGGGAGCGGCAGCGTGAAGAAGCTATTTCATTATCCCGTGCAGCGCTTCTCAAATTATAATTTAAGTCCCCAAATTATTGAGTCTGATAATTATCGGAAGTGGCGGACCGGCATTTTTTCAACGTACTACGTACCTCTAATATTTCGTAGTAATATTACTTTATACTGAAAACGACATACATTTGTAATGAATGCGAATGAACTTTAAAATTGAAACTAGTATGTTTTTACCTGCCTTTATTTTATGGTTTTTAATTTGCAAACTGTTAGAGCCAAAAGTTGAAAGCAAGCCCTGAGTAATTTCTTAAAAACCCATCGAATGATCAGTGCTCCAGCTAGAGGCCTTCAAAGTATCGACTGGAACTCCCACTCGTAGCAAGATCTAGGTAAGTCCCTCGGTGTGCAGGATAGAGTGAGTGATCAGCCGCATCGCGCTTTGAAAGTGATCACTTTCTCAGCTCGAAGCGCAACACTTGAAATGCACCACCAGGGTATACAGCAGCTGGCGTGTGTTGTAAAAAGTAATCCCTCCCTTCCCGTCACGCCACAGCGCGTAGGCGGTAGAGCACTGCGGTCGCGGTGCCGGGATTTGCTTTCACGTGATTTCCCTGCGGAGCTCTGCGATGTTCAGCCTTGAGGGGACAACCACACAATTAAATGCAAGGGAAACTTACCCATGCAAAGCATTGTGCACTGCCTCGATTCAGAGTAGTTCATCGCCATAAAGTGTGTTTACTTTTTGAATTTGTAGTGTTGGATTGAAATGAGCTTGAGAACGCAATGCCTTAACGAACAGTTTCCTGATTTTTTGCACTGCGAACTACATCATTGATGTGTGAGTACATTTTGTAACGTCGCCTCCAGAATTTGAGGTGCGTTTTGCACATGGTCTTCCTGCAACAACACGTTTGAGGTAAAGTCCTAGTAAAATTATTCTAGCCAATTTCCTTCTTGACTGGCAGGAAGGCATGCTTATAGCACAGAGCTTCGTCCTCCCAAAGGGAGATCCTGAAATTTTTTAATGCTTCTCTATCAATCCCCGTATTCCAATGGCTTAATGAATCCGCAATTTAAATGAACAGAGTAGCTCTCATAGTGAAAATAATAACGAACACCCCGAAAGCAGTGAAACTAACCAAGTTTCCTCCCTAACTGGCCATATTCTAACAATGATATGAAATGAAAGTTCGAGAAATGCTGTGCGTTCTAGTCTGAGGCAACAGCCCGAAAAATACATTTAATGTCGCACAACAATACAGGATAAGAATATGATAGGATAATAGGATGACAGGATGGCAGGATAAGTGACGGGATGACAGGATATCAGAATAACAGGTGAGTGAGAAAACGGAATAACAGAATAGCAAGATGATGAAATGGCGGAAAATAAGAACGAAACACAGTACATAATTCCTTCACTAGAAAATTTTCCTTTTCTTCGAAATTGTCACTCCTATTTTCAAAAGTGAGCATAAAAAATTGCAGAAAACTATTTTCTATCTTTTACAATAAATGATGATTGATACTAAAAAATGCTAGAATAGCGCGATAATTGTATTTTACAAATTTGACTGGTGTATTTGATAACAATAATAAATGAAGACTAAAACTTCTACAAATCTTGCACTGCTTATCGTATACCTTGAATACCTTGACGATGTTTAGGCCTTCAAGCCTGGGCCACACTAGGGTGCCGCCGCTTTGTGTGCATGGTGTGCCTTCGC
>VOMN01140464.1:0-17872 GCA_014899125.1 Orchestia grillus
CCTGATCCCGGTTCTTCGTCATTCCTCATTTGATTGTAAGCCTGTCTCTGATGTATTATAAATTACTCGTGGTAAATAAATGTTTCTAAATGTTTCTAATTTTACTCCACATGTGCACATATATATTCATTCATTTTTTTTAATTTTCTATTTTTTATGTTAAACTGTGTACTAATGTAAAGCATGTACATGTGTATAAATATGTGTGTATGTGTGAACTTGAATCTGTACATGCATGTGTATGTATTTATTCATTATCAATGTACATAAATCATTACATAAAACATGCAAATCACATAAATCATAAATCAATCTGGGGGGTCTATAATATATAAACTATGCTCATGCACTCTACCCACCATCGCTGTTCATATATAAAGTAAATAAATAATAAACAGTTTCATATATATGTATATTTGTAGGTATATTTTTTATATTTTTGTATACGTGTATGTATGTATTTAAAAAATTAAAAATATGAATATATATAAATAAAAAAAATTAATAAATAGAAGAATAGTGAAAAATAATAAAAAATGAACAAATAAATAAACAAAAAATGCTCACAATATTTGAAAAAACGAATAAATTCATCTCTATGTGCGCACGCGGCATTTAAATAAATGCATTTACTTGAACCTTCGCTGACACTGAGCCTAATGTGGTTTCCGCTGACAATGCTGGGGAATTGAGCGCTCACGCATCATTAGTTGCTGCACAGAAAAAGTCAGTATAAAAACGCATGAACATTTCGTTTTGAAAAGAATTACATTACAAATTTAAAATTTAGTGCTTCTAAAATGCAAAACTAGAACAGAAGTTGCAAATAAATAATATTTGCATATCATTTATGTATACCCAATCCATAAATAGAATCAAATATTCCTACAATCTATAAACCATCTATGTAGACTTGAAAAAGTAAGTAGTTAGTTGGTAGCATTTATTTTATATTTAGTCTTGATCTGACTGGAAGGGCTAATATGTACAACTGTACATAGATTTTTAAAAATGTATGTGTGTCTGTTTAACTGTGTATTAATGTAATATATGCGCATGCGTGTGAATTAGTGCGTATGTGTGATTACAAATCTATACATGTATGTGTGCGCGTGTGTTTATTTATTCATAATTACTATATACAAGTCAGAATAAATTTATAAGTTATTAACTGTGCCCATACAATCTACTGACCATTGTTGTATATATGTAAAATAAATAACTATTAACTGTTCCGTAGAACCCAAATTGTAGTATAGGTATATATGTACTTAACCGTACATGAAAATGTATATGAAAATATACATAGTAATAATAATTGAATGACAATTGTATATATCATAATATATTTGCAAATAAAAAACTTAATGGGTATTAAACGTAAATTGCTAGAAACTTATAAATAGATACGCGCAAAGTCCCCTAATTATGCGATTACATCTTTTTCCTCTGTAACTGTCTTTTCTCCGTTTCACTTCCATGTTGGCTTCACCGTTACGCTTTGAACTAAACTCTATTTTCATCTATACTTTCTGGCACCGACCACCATCTACACGACCTGGGGGTCAGTATACATTGAGCTGCCGTTCAAGTTGCATTCTTCTAAAAGAGCTCACAGGCCTATCGGCTCCAGCTATCAGAGCCCACTATCTCAAGTCAACTGAGGTTATACAGGTCTACCTGCAACATCTATCAGAGCTTACTATCTCAGGTAAACCGAGCTCTTGCAAGCCTAACTGCACCTCTTACCAAACAGTCTGTCGTAACACGCATTGTCCAACGCACGTCAAGCTTCGCTTCACCGAGACTCCGACTTCACTTGGGCCGAAGAAGACTCCAAGCACAGCAGAATCTCGAGGCGAGACTTGGAGTCTGCACTCGCATGTGCTACGAGTTGCGTTCTGCTCGAGGAACTTTAATGAAGTCAGGAGTCTTTTTCTGTCTGAATTGTTACTACATATCCTGTCGAGTTCCATCCTTGTCCATCAGGCACTCACTCTGAGTCCCATGAGAGATGTTCGTTATCAAGGAGAGATATTCAGTCTGGCTCAGGGCGAAGAAAAGACTGAGGATTGAATCACAACAGATACTTTATCTATCCAAGACCAAACAACCGTTTTTAGAACATCAATGTATTCAGCAACATTAGTCCAAAAACCCCATAGAAAAATGTAAGTGGCATGACATGTCCTTCACTGCTTACAACTCCTAAAACAATGATAGTTGCACGTAAAGCAAGTGTAACTGTGTGTCTTTTCATTTCTTAAGTCACTATCTTTATTCAAATGCATAATCGAAAATAAAATGATATTATCAACTTTTCGAGCGTTTAATAAACTGGAAACGATACGTGCTCAAATAGCCTTCGCCCCCCAGTGTGAACAGGGGATTTCAATGGCATAACATTTAATTCCGAAACATAAATCTTAGCTTCAAAACAGGATCCTATTCTTCGGTGCACAAATCGATTCCTTCATCTGAAGATTGCAGCGACCCGTCGAACTTTCATCGCAGCTCATTTGTCTTGCGGTTTTGCATAAGAGTTTCTTCAAATCTTGATTTGTCGGCAGTATGTGTTGTTTAAGAATGAATTCTATTAACTTCTGATAAGTACTGACGAGGGCAGACCATTAGAGTCTGGCACCGTCCAACGTTACTATTCGGTGAACATTTCGGTGAATGAACAGCTTTCTCATCTTACATTTTAAGGCTCCCTAAATTGAACAAAGCTTTCATATCCACTCAAAAATTTTTGAGCATTGGTAAATCTATGCACATAAATACAAGTACATGTATAACTTGGAAGTGAGTTTTAGTTTTCCTCACTGTCGGAAAATCACGTGCATCTTGGGGTAAACTTTATGAACACCATGTAATAATGCTATGTTCTGGACAACTTGTGTGCATGGAAACAAAAGCACTTAATGTTTAATCGTTGTATGAACAGGTTTTCCAAGATCAATACGTACATACGTGGGCTTAGATAGTCCTTGGAGAATTTTAATAGAGTTTAGTCGAGACTGTGAAATGGGTGATCATCTCATCGCTAAATTCCAGCAGAACTGATCGCGTCGATTAGACTTCGAATTGCGGATTTCGAACTTGCTGTCTGACCACGTCTTGCACGATCAGCTTGTGAAGCCGCACGACAACAACGCATCAAAGTTTTGCTCTCGATGTTTGTTCCAGAAAATTTTTATTTAATAAATTTTTAATTATACAATCTAGGGTATGAGCTAAGAGTGTATGGGAAGACACCACACGTCGCTGTGTCATATCCCTTTCATGTATTAAGCACCCAAGGGCCGGATGATTCCCTAGATAATCTACCATGCGAGTGAAAATAATAGGAAGAAGCAGTTTACAGTGAGATCATTTTCTCAACCAACTTCAAATACCTATACTTTCAAACAAATATCCCCTTATAATTTTATTTCAAACCTGAGCGGCGACACAGAAGTAATGATCAATCCAGATGTCAGAGAACATCCGCCACGTACTTATAAATTGATGACATTCTGAAATTTTCACATTGATAATTTCGGAAGCTCAAACCCATCTGCCCTTATGTCCTGCCAGCAAGATATGATTACGATTAAATGGCTGAACCTTAGTTTGCCCCAGATGTGCCTGCAACATAAACTGAAGCATTAAGGAGTTGCACAGTTCATGTACCTGCGCTGACACTAAGCCTAAGATGGTTTCTGCTGACATTGCTGGGAAACTGAGTGCTCATGCATCATTAGTTGCTGCACAGAAAAAGTCAGTATAGAGAACGCATAAACATTTCGCTCTGAAAAAAATTACATTAAAATTTTAAAATTTAGTGCTTCTAAAATGCTAAACTAGAACAAAAATAGAATAAAGGTACTCCAACAGGTATAGAATGTATTATATATCATACAAGGCGACCGATTCGGGGGAGCATTAGTCAAATTCACGTACTCATTTAGCCACGAATCATTGTAGTTGTTATAAAAAACTAAATTTGTACTATTTTAAAAACAATTGGTATGTATCAATTTCTGTCAAGTTCCTTTTGAGCCAAAAATGGTAGATCGAATTGAAATTTTCGTGTTAGTTGGGAAATAATTTTACAGCTAAGGTAACTATTGAAACGCAAGATCAAGTACCTGTTGTTAACTGTAAAAGACTGCGTTTTGTTGAAGGGCAGAGCTTACAGAGGAGGGACACAAGTAATTGCCCACTTTAAAATCTACTTTTTATTAAATGCCTAGCATGCCAACGAACTTAAAACTTCAACAGAACACATATTCTTGCTCAACAATAGGAGCTTGTGAAACAAAGTATGAAACTTTACGAGTAAACGGCTTCATTTACAGTAAAATCAGCAACGGCACGTGACAATAGAGTTCTAAATACTTTGTGAAACAACTTTCAATCAGAATTATGATATTTTTCGTCATATCGTTTCTGAATTACTTATAGGACATTCTGGATATTTCGAGAAGAAAAATCAATTTGGTTCGTCATGAAATTCGACGTTATGTTGAGGGTTATAGAATAGAACATCTCCGGACGCGAATAATTCAGCTCTATTCTCAAGAAATATCACACAGAAATATCTCTGCACCGATTAATAGGCCGTACACTACCCTTGGTTCAATTATAATTATTCCCAAGTTTAGGGAGTATGGCTCAACTGTTATTTACCAAGGTCAGTTATTCCCCGGAGGACGGATCTTTGGTCTCGTTATTAAGACTCGCAAGGTGACTCGCAAGGAGTCAGAAACTAATCTGAAAGCCGCGGGATGGAAATAAGAGAAAGAAAAATTAGCAGAGAACTTCGCAGCAATAAGATCAAATATTTTTCACCCAGCAAAACTCCCATGCTACCCAAAAACTACGATGGAAATAATAAAATCGCAAAAAAATATTTGGGGATAGGACACAGATTTCATTTTGGAAGTCGGTTATTAGGTCTGGTGAAACCAAAATTGAATTGTTTGTCCTTAATTCTGCTCTTCGAGTTTGGAGGACACAATGCACAGCCAATGAGAGGTCTAATACCATCCCAGCCGTGAAACACGGAAGTGGCAGTAGAATGGTTTGCGGTTACTTCACAGCCCATGTCACTGGTGCACTTCACACCATTGATGGGAAGATAGATTGGGCCGTGTAAAGTCAAACATTGAAGAAAAGTTTCATTCTAAGTACGAAGCGTTAATTCTAAAAACGTATTCGTAAATGGAAGTTCCATTAATATTACAGCTCACAACGCGAGGCAAAATCAACATCTGAATGGCTTATGAAGAACAAAATCAATGTTCTGTCGTGCTCGAGCCAATTCACGTTCATCTATCCTATCGAACATTGTTGGGGAACACTGAAGACGAAAGTTCATCCCAGAAGTCCTTTGAATCATAAAGAAATGAAAAAGTATGCGTTGAAGAATGGGCTCACATCCCTTCACAAGCTCGCGAACGCTCAATTCATCATTTGAAAACCGTCTCAAAGCAGTAATCACGAACAAAAGTTTTGCAACTAAATATTAAACGTTTGGAACTGTTTTGGCTGAATACGATTGTGCTGCACCATATTTGCATGTGATGTGTCTATAATGGCTTCGTTAAAGAAATTCAGAAACTCTTGAAAGAAGAAATTCTGTTTCATATTATCACACTAAATTATAAAATGTGGATTCTATGGGAATTCTATGAATGTTGGCGGGCTAGATATTTAATGAAAAGTGAAAACTCATGTGTGCAACTAGTTTTATCCCCCACTATAACTGAACTGCGAAAGCAAAGACGTTCTAGTCAGAAACCTCGGCAATTTTTTATTCAGAAACCTCGCGGGCGCTTACCGACTTTGCTAACCCAGATTAACTTATTCATGGGGTATTTTCCTCTCAAGACACGATTTCTTCTCTGGATCGGAGGAAAAGTGGACGCTATGCAAGCCCAATTCGATCAAACTTTCTGCCTATACGAGCGTTTTATACACGAGAATGCTCCGGTCTGTTTTACTCCGTAGATATACTCTCTTCTCTTGAATTCGCCAGAAACATAGAGTAAGCATATATTACTCGTTTTGTTCGCTCTCTGAAGTTTACATTTCTGTTCAAGTTTTCGAAATACTTCTAAACTCAGGGGTACCTTTTTTACCAACTAAGCGTTGCCCGTTCCTTCTCTTCAGTAATAGTACACCCATGAATTCATAGCACTCAACTCTGTTATAATTTGTGCTCCAAGTTATTAATAGTGTCTATGCACTTTATGCCAACGTTTAACTTTTACTGCAAATACTTTTACGGTTTAAAAAATTCAAGCGACCAAGGCAAGAAATTGGTCTCATATTTTATTTCGATCAAGTTATTTACTACGTTCATCAACCGGTTTTCTAAGCTGTGACCGAAATTTAGGTTATTTGCGAGAACTGAACAGGCATTAGTCTTTATTCAGAGGTGGCAAAGTATACACTTCTTTCATAGTTGCTCCACAACAATGGAACGAAGGCAAGACGCCTTGGATGACAAGAAGGAGCTGTTGCACTTAATCGGGCCTAGGGACACCCACCCAATGAATGGGGTACCCGCTGGTGTTTCATGCAGCACTGTTTTGCAGGTATATACGGTAATTTTAAAAATCTGGTATATACGGTAGTTCAAGGCAAAATTATGGTCGGATGAAAATTCTAACCGATAGGGATAGCGGCCGTGATCCCGTATTGTTGACGGAATCGCTTTGAATCAAGGATGGAACTACTGCAAAACGTCAATTATGGCTAATCTCCTGCTATTTTTGTCCAAACTCTACGTAGGGAACTCCATGAAGTGGATATGTGGCGTAGAATGGTGCGTAAAAGGCTGATGTTAACTCCTGCCCACAACACCATTCGTTTAAACTGGGCCAAAGCACACACAATTAGACTGTAGAGGAATGGAAAAGTGTCATGTGCTCAGATGAATCACGATTCTGTCCCTACATATAACACTGATGATCGCCGTCGAGTTCATCGAAAACTGCATGACACCTTCAACGAAGCCTATATGCACGGTGCCATACCAGGAGGAGCAGGGTCTGTTATGTTCTGGGGCGGTTTTAACTTCACAGAAGTGGGCCCTTAAGTAGAGGTATCCATCAAACTGAACCAGCATGGCTAGATTGAGCTAATAGATAACCAAGTTTTGTGATTTGTACAATAACTGAATGAAGAAAGGCATGTTGCTTTCCACATCTTTCAAGCCGACAATTGTCGGGTGCATCGTACTAAAACGGCCATTAATTGGCCTTAGTCATTCAGGACACGTCAGACATTTAAAATGGCCATCGTCATTATTCATGCCGGTGGAGGTCCTACACCATAAGAAGCAGATGGTTGATTTTTGTCCTATATATATATATAGTAGCCTATTGCAATGTCACTTCAACTACAGACTTATGTTAAGATTCAAGTCATCGTTTTGAACAATAACTTTCTGTAATTGATATATTTCTAGAACATATGCACGTTAAAACAGATTCGACTGTATTTTGACCGTTCCAACACTTTAAGTGTAACTTCAGTTTAAATTTCAGAATTCAACACGTGTAGGACAATAACACGAAGGATTGAGGGTAATATCAGACTATCTGTTAGTAATATTGATTTTCTTAGAAATGCTTCAAGAAATCGATAACAATTCGAAACGAAGGATTGTAACTCGCATAAATGAAATATTTTTAATAATTCGTCCGAAGTTGATGTTTAACTTTCTGAAGTAAAGTCGCAAGTGATTTCAAAGAATTAACGCAAACCCTGCTGTAAAGGTGACGCTGAGCTATATGGGTGCGCATAGTTACGGGATTTAGCTTCCGAAATAGTTCTACCACATTAAGAACTTGACTTTGCAAAGAAAATCGACTTTGTTTTAAAATCGTCTAGCTGTTTTGCAAGTTGTAGACTATGCATTTGTCAATCGATTGGGAGCAGGCAGATTACTTCACTAACAAATTCTTCTCGAAAAGTGATTTTTTACAATAACGAAAGTATTCCAATATTTTGATGTTTTTAAATGTAATATTTCAAAATTAAGATCGAAACTTTTTCCAAAATCTGACAGAACTTCAATGTGGTGATATGACCTGATTTAGTCAGTTCCAATTACGTCTGATGTCTAAATAATTAAACCCACTGAATATTGATGAAGTTTTGATCATATTTAATGAGGTGGCCGGTACATGAAGCTTGCGATCGTAATTATTGCTAGTGTAATAAAGACATGAAGCTTCATATTCTAATTTTAGTCTGACGTAGAAAACAAGCAGGAATAGTTTGTGTACAAATTGAAACCGGAAGCTTAGGATCAAGTCATTTGCAAAATCATTCCATATATTCTAAGTTTTTGTGATCCAGAAAACGTGAATTTGGGTAACGTACCTATGTTTACAATTCTATTATTGTTATGAAATTCCCTATAATATTTCAAAATTAGATGGATTTCGATTGTTTTATCATCGTAGAACGGCGGAAAAGAGCGCAGCTCATCAAAGGTTGATGCTATACTCATTTATATGCCAACCTATGAAAAAATTCAAAAACTAATATTGTATCACTAAAGTTGAATTTAGCTATATAGCTTCCTGTGTACTGCATGTGCATTATTTCATGTTTACGCATAGGGGAATACAGCTCCTGGGATAAGATATCTTCAGAAGGATTTTTTCTGAATAAATCTAATAAAGCAACGTAACAAAAGCATAAGCATTGCGGGAATGAACGCGTTACTCACTATCTAGAAAGTAGAACTTAGAGTAGTAACTTCAATTAGAATGCAAAGTCATGAAATATTCTATGAAAACCCATAGATAGATGTACTTATGTATATAGTTGTTTGAATTTACCTAGAAATTAACTCAAGTTCTTGTGGATAATCATGGGTAGAAGAAAATACTTAACTTGACGACAGTAACGTAGATTACTCTAATACCAAAGTGCTACCACTGGTGTTAATTATCAGTTAAACTATTGAAATGCATTTACGTAAATTTATAGTGGTGAAATCGCGCTCAACCTGATTTGTCGACTTTTTGTCAAGTTACATACAATAATAATTTACTTTTTTTTCGACTTGCGTTATGGAGCGTTTAAACTGTTTTTTCAGTTAATCTAACTACATAGCATTTTATCGTAAGTCACTGGTCACGCGAGGACACTAGCCAGCTCAATGAAAGCGTGCTTTATACAGTGGCAAAGGTTCTACCCTGTAGCGGTCGCTTAGCGCTTGCGCGTGTGACCATCAAATGAATGAACATATGCTGCTCTGCGTTAAAGAGCTTATCAATGAATTACGCTTCTTCCTTATGGACTCGCACGCTCTCGTGATAAAGTATTCACTCAATAAGGGAGTCGTGTGATGCCTCAGCGAAGGGTGTACGTGTTATTACAGTGAAATGCCTTCCGGTGTCAGTGGCTCGTTGTGCCCAGTTTTCATGCTACAGAGAGGTGAAACAAATATGTGAAAAACTAATGCTTTGAAGCATTGATCGAAGGTACATGGTTATGAAAGCTACACGAAATATACGATTAATACCAACACGCATAACTAAGGAACAAAAATAGAACATTGGTGACGCATTTAAAAAATTTAACCAGTTTTTCCAACTATATAGTGAAAAAAGTATTCATACATTCGAAAGAAATCTATGAAATATTTAGCTTTACCACCTCCATTCGCAATAATAATTCTTAAGCTGCTCGTTTTTACTAAATCTTTTCAAGATTTTAATGAAATCCTAGCCTATTCTTATTTGGGAAAGTTTCAATTCATTGAAAATGGCCGTATGTCTTACGCGGATAGGACTTTGACGGTATGCTTGGGATCATTATTCTGTTGAAATAGCAATTCAGATCCAAAATCCAATTTATTAGCAGATTTAATCCGATATTTAGTTTTATCCATTGTTTTTTAATATTTCCAATCTTCCTGAACCTTCATGTTATTTGCCGTCTCTATGGATTTCGAAGTCCCCTTTCAGATGGATTGTGCCAGTTTTTCATATAAAAAACAAATGCAACCTTAGTGCATATGTACATAAGGCTCCATCTAGCTTTTCATAAAACTCAAAGTGAAGTTGTAGCGCCAAAATGATTCAGCAAAGCGTTAACTGCAAAGCAACTTTACGCCATTATGCCTCGCCGCCAAATTTCTCAGTTGAAATATAGTAGATTTCTTCTGGGTGTAGGCTATTCCACCTTTTCTCCGAGCAAGGGTGGCATCAACAGACCATTAAGCTCTATCTTACTTTCATCAGACCACAAAATTTGTTGAATCAAAAAAATCATCGTCGTACTCCAAATTTACTTTCGCCAAGTGAAACTTTGATTTTTGTTGGTGTTTCTTCAGTAATGGGGGCTTGCGAGGAAATCGTAGAGTTCTTGTCGCTGAAGTTCATTACTGATTATTCCCTTACAAACATGTGTTGAAGAAAGAATACAATTTTTCGAAATTCACAGATAATCTGTGAATTTTTAACCTTAAGTTACATGTTTTGTGAACTACTTATTGAAAACTTCCGAGGTGCGAGAGGCCTTGTAAAGTTTGATGTGGTGCAAGTTATCTTCCATTTCTTAACAATGTAATCGGCAGCGGTTAAGGCGACGTCTGGGTTCGTAGACCTAATCGGATTACTCAACTTGGCAATGGGCGCTGAAATAATACGATTTTCCTCATCTTTCGATGACTCACTTTGCTTCGGGATCTTGTTGTGCTTTTAGACATGCTTTCTATGTACAACTAAACCTAAAATCTTCTGATATATTCACACCATCGTACCATTTAGGTTTTTCCTAAACTCCCAATATATTTAGTGGTCAAAACTAGCAGAAATCCCAAATTTAAATCTTGTTTTACAAAGTGTCTAAATAATTGTTAGTGTTTATTTCATGAAATCTTCATTAATTTTCTAATTTATAAAAATAATACATTTTCTTTACTCAATAGTTTGTGTCAATGTATATTTTAACTTGCTACGTAATTCGCATGGTTTACTCCTCCAGAAACTACTATAAAATTATATTTTTGCCAGCCCAACGACTTGTTTCACCTCGCTGTATATACGGGTACATTAGGTTAAGCCTATATATTACTATGGTGAGTTGACGTTAAAAATATAGCGATGTTACACTTGCTGCAGATTCTCACAAGTCTGAATGATATTTAAATTCAGAGTCTTATTCTATTTTCTTCAGCAGAAGTTACTTCAACTTTAGTGAGACAGATTGTGTGTCCTATATTTGAATTTTTCTGCTAAATTACTTGCTAATATTTTCTGTCAGATGTGTGAACTTTTTCTTTTAGACACGTTAAATGAATCATGCTTTTTCATTTTTAATCTGAAAATAATTCTCAGAACTTAGAATGTATGGGTACAAATTTGATAAAATTCCTTTAGAATTTTGGACTGTAAAGATATTTACATTGACATAACTTTCCTTCCGTTCGTGAGCTAAACTTGTCGTGTCGTTTTTAGTATATATTTGCTCGGAAATCAATTTATTGCGCACTAGAAAGTTTTAAGCATGCGAATGACAACGTCACCGTAACCGAAATAAAGTTAGAGGCTAGCGCTCGCCGTTGCCAGAGTGTAGTACCTCACTTCGCAACTGAGAGCTGGAATGCCCAGCTCCAAATAGCAGAGTGTGTTCCGTGCCAATTACATGTATTCATGAGTAGTAAAATCTGACCTAGACTGTGGAAAAATGAAGTAGGTTAAAGCCGCTAATATCGCTATTGATGCAATTTTTTCTTTTTCGTCTCTTTCGTGTCTCTGCTTGAGTACATATATGAATGTAATTTCAAAGACTTATTTATGTATTGTTTGAAGTAATATATCTTCCTAACCAGATAAAATTCACGATATTGAATTCTTTGAATTGGCTCTGCGTATTCGAGCATATGGCAGTAAGGTGAGGTGAAGTCATCGAGTGGTGTTCATAGCACGATCTCGGAAACGACCCCTGAATTCAAGTGTAACGATCTTTCCTCTTTATAAAATTTGAAAATAAACACTCGAGTAGGTCTGGAACAAGCAATCAGTGAAGAAATAAAGCTATGAACTCTCGAATTTTATGGAATTCCCGACTAATTAGGAGTTCTTGAAGGTACAACCTCCCTCATTCAAACTTGACGAGCAATACTTGATTTCTTCTAGAACACGTTTACAAATCTCGCTGATAGTTCACTTTCGAAGCGAAATAATTGGTAAATTGGTGATGGCATGGCAAGCAATTGACGCTTACATAACGGTGGTCTGACCAAGCGTCAGGTTTGGCCACGCCCACCCCGCCGGCTATTGGCTTGCATGCAGCGGGTGTGGCACGAGCTCAGCAGAACTGGAACGTCTGCTTCAGTCTTTTGTTTTGTGCTTCTTCAGAACCAGTGCAGCTTTTACTTCTCTCAATTTCTCCACTTTATCTCAAGCTACACAGGAAGGTGAAAGGTTACTTTAGCGTGTCCTTTACCATAGACTGTATTATATGCTGATGGAAAACGTAGAGTTTCTAATCTTTGCCACCTTCTCCATAATTTCTATCACAATTAGAAGCTGTAATGTGACTTTTCATTTAATTTAGGTTGGAAAACAATGGTTAACGAACAGAATTCTATCATGCATTGTATGCCACTTACTTCGGAATAAAAAAAATTTTCTTTGCTTATTACCTCGCTTTGAAACACATCTAATCATATATTTTTGTCACACATAATGCTTGTGTTATAGGAACTCTAAATGTATTATATTGTTTAGAAAGAGCATCTAAATTTAACAATTCTATTTAGTATCTATGCTTAAATAACTTTTAATCCGTCTACTGAAAACGTAATTTTGTAGCCGAATTTTTAACTGAGATGTTTTTGTTCTCGTGGTTTACCACGTGAGCATTATTTAGAACTTCAAATTGAACAATGAAAGAGCAGACTTTGCTATTCATGGATGACTGTAGCAATGCTGTTTTTCAGGAACCTACATTTTCAAGCAATTTTAAGCTGTCTCGCACGTGATGTGGAGATATAATGAGCACTGCATCAAGGCAGTGCTGCAGCCGCTTGGATGACTTCAGTTGGGTTTTTCATTTCATTTAATTTGTTCTCTCTATAGTTAAATTCAGATGAACAAATGTTTTTTAAAACTTTCCTGATCAAAATATAATTACGAAACACACAAAATTTTTGATAATTTACAGGATGCTTGTATGTCAGTTTCACGTGTTCATTGAATGGATGTGGTGCACCGCTGCTCAAGTCCTCAGATTATAAAATTCCAAGAATTCATGACAGAGTGGATTTAGTCCCGATGTCTTTTTTCATTTAAAAGAGAAAGGAGACAACAGCTGCTCAATGAATGGATATTTTCGAACATAAACTATCGTATCAGAAGTCTGGCATTCACTGTATGAATACGTTCGTCTGACGATAAAAAAGTACTTTTATTAATTCCAACAAGGTTTACAGTTTGGTTTTCGATGCTTTATTGAAATTGTAACACTGCTGAATACTACTGACGCAAGAGGGATGTAAGGTTTAAGCTTCTTTTCCACGGGAAGCACTCCATACTCCTCCGTTACGGGAAAATCAGTCGAACTTCATCTTCCCCTTTTATAGCCATCTTCACTTTTGACCAGTGCGTCATGGATCCCTGTATTTATCATTACACAATTCCTACAGAAGACAATTCCTAACTTCTGTTGCAATATATAACACAATCTATTTTTTTCTTAACATTGGCAGCATTGGCAGCATTGGTAGCATTATTGCTATCAAGATTGCAGGTACTCAAATTCCACTTATATTTAAAAAATATGAATATGCCATTTTGATCTTGTTTGTGAGATCTCAATTGAAGTTTACGACGCAATAACCTCATTAAAATTTTAATTCAATAGACAGCTATTTAGCTTTCCCAATAGCCTCCATGCGCTTCACGACTCAGTAACAAAAAAAATAAAAAGTGTCTTCGTTGAATTTGATTATAATAGTGAGGATAGGCTGCTTGAGAACTGGTACATTTCGATGCCATTCCGACCAGATATCCTGTTTCAAAATGGGTCACATCGCATAGTCCATCGAATTGATGTCTTTACAATCTGCTCACATGTTCGCTACAGTACTTCTGAGCTACCTTGAAGCTAATGCTTCGTATTGGGTGAGCAAATACAGACCTTCAAATGTTACTGCTAGCCCACGTAACTCTTCCTGGAACTGCGACCGATAAGCTTGAGCTCTTACCATAACTTCGTCCTCAATGCGAATGAAAACAGATTTTGCGCCGTTAAGTTACAAATAAACCATGGCTTACGAGCCCAGCCGGGTTTGGGTGTTCAAAATAAACTCTTATATCTTCAGGAACCTCGAGAGAAGTAGCTGCTCAAATTCTGTCACTATTTTAATTCCCAAACCAGTCCAAAGCGAAGAGAGTCTCATCAAATCAGATGAAAAGTGTAATTTCCATACAACATTTGCTTCAATTTTGACAGGCAGTTCGGTTCTCGAAAACCGGAACATGCTTATGCTACATTTGTAAGTTTTCCAATTTGTAAGTCATTATGACCGAGGTTACCGATGTTTTTAATTATGATAATGTTATTCCCAGGCCATAATGAGATTTCTTTGAAGCTTGTTTTGAATCATTGCATGACTGCTTTGGTACGAACAGAGCTTGCTAGTATAAACTTCAAACGTATAAACAAACCAAAAAATTTAAGGGAACTGCAACATAGAAATATTGTACAAAGTGCAAACGTCTCTTTGTAACATAATTAAATTTGATCAGTCCGATTGAAGCCACGAAGAATGCCATTTTCTCTTTACTTTCTATATATTTCAGTCACTCAGAATTTTGATAAATGTGTATTTTTATGCCTTTGTTAAATGAGGATCGTACATCCATAAAGTGATAGGAATGTGATGGATATCTATTCATTGCTATGACTTCAAATTGTGACACAATATTTTGTAGAATAAGATGTTAGGGATCTTGACCTACACGTTTAAGAGAAATTAGTTAAATTACCCGTGGATATGAGCAACACCGCACATACATTAACAGTAAGTTTAAAATAGCGTGTGTATGTATGTAACAAACCATTTTTTAGTCATCTCTTTCGTTTTTGAGAGTCAATTTACAGTGTACATCGGGGAAACCTTTCTGTAAGTATTATACAGGGTGACCCAAACAAAAGTTGGTAAAAGTAAACGTTTATAACTCGAAAAGTGTTTAACGTAGAAAGTTGAAATAAAAACCACATGAAAGAATATAACTTCAAGTTTTATTTGGTATCCATGTTACCAAAGTTCTCTATATATTTCATAGTTAAAACTCATTATTTTTTTAAGATCAAGATTCCCCCTACAATGCAGCTACATTCTGAGCAACGAGTTTTCATAGTCAAACAATTTTACCTGAAAACTTCATCAACCAAAATAAAGAGAGCTTATTTCACCAAATACAGACAAGAAGTAAGTCTCAACACAATCAATAAGTGGATAAGTCAGCGGAAAGATAAAGGAACCATCCACTTCTTCGCCGTCCAGAATGACCTTTGTTTTGAGTCAGGATCGTTCCTTTATCTTTCCACTGACTTATCCACTTATTGATTGTGNCTAGTCAAAGTTTGAGGAAGCTTGCAGCTGAAACAGGATCAAAAAGAGAATCTGTAAGGCGTATTCTAAAGAATGATCTAAAATTAAAAACTTACAAACTACCCATGTTGCAGCAGTTAAACATAACTGCTGTAACATGTGTAGTTTGTAAGATTTTAATTTTAGATCAACCATAAGGCTGCGCACAAAGCAGCACATTTGATTCAGGAAGATGTGTGTTGTGCCGGCGTTCAATGCGAGGGTGGCTAGCAGCGTTAAAACTAGACATGAACAATCCTCTGTAATGGGACCCAGACTATTCAGCGCTTTGTCTAAAGATCGAGCGAGTTCGATGGTTCTCTGAACGTCTTCAAGACGAAGCTGGATAACTTTCTACTAACTATTCCCGATAGGCCACCCTTGCCTCACTATTTTCAAACGACAGAAGGGAAAGGCCTCATTCAGCAGCTCGCTGATCTGCAAAGGCACGTCATGCGCTCAAACCGGCGGCACCCCAATGTGACTTCGGCTTGACGGCTAAAGCATCTCCAAGTAAATCCAAGTAAATGTGAGCCTGTACACTGCTGTGAAAATTAGTTAGGTCCTCCCAGTTGTAATTATAAAATCATATATGACAAAAATTAACATCACTATCTTTTTGATTACTAAAAACTTTCAAAATTTGCACAGCATGAAGCTTTGTGTTTAAACAAGAAAGATTAAATTCTTCAACATCAGCATCTAGGTAAGCAAGAATGAAGTAAGCTCAAACACGTCACTATCGTTAGTACTCAAATATATGCATATTCAAATCAAATACCCGTAGAATGCACAGACAGAGTTCCCATTCAGTAATAATATTGTTATTGATACGAAGGCGTCGTTTGTAGTCCCCATGAGTGCTGGGCCCCCGATTCACCAGCGACCCCCCAGCGTCCGCTGGTTTGACCTCACTCTCGGCCGCGGATGTGTCCTACTCTAGATGAAGGTCAAAACTCCGTTGGAACTGAATATATAGCTGTTCAGCGAGTAACTCCTGGTACGTTGGCTTCCACTTCGGCCTGGTGGATAGCACAGACATTTATGGAATAAGTTTGTTCGAAACACCCCGTCCTCACATAGAGGAGGTACACAGGACCGTTACCACGGGCAATAAAGATAAGCTTACATTCCTAGTTTGAGCCTCTGCACCTTACCAAATGCGGTCCAAAACGAAAATAAGCCACCGCTTAATACGGACCAATGAAAAAATGAGAATATGTGCGCAAGGTGTGTTTCTACACATGGTACTCCGAACACAGAAATAGCAAGTTAAGACAAATGAGGAAGAAAAGATCAAGGAGATTGCGCGGAAAGTCTGAAAATCTAGAAAACCCAATAGGGCACGACTGACTAAAGTTCCGAAGGCATATCTGGGACTAACATAACGTAACAATAGTTCCATAGGACGCCAGCTCACGGATCATACGATGCACAACTCAAATAACCTAACTATTATCTATTTTAACCAAAGGGCCTTTCCCCCCCACTTCCCCACTCCCCTTTGACCTATTAAAAATCAAGGACGTATCACCGGTGGATTAAAGAAGACACAGTCAATCAGGGTGAATCGGCCGTCTCGGTCTCAAAACTCTTCCGCCGGGCTTATATACAGTATGCCCACCGCCGAACAAGGACGTAATATTCGAAGCTGGCCGTCAATCTCTCTGTTGTTCATGGCCGTAACTTCTGAGGACAGCCAGCCGTGATTTGAATAATCACTGGTGAATCTTGGCCGTGCCATGGACAGACAGCTTCCATTGAACTTGACTTCATGATTGAATTGCGCGAAGCTGATGGAGTTTTGAAACAGCATCTCCTTTCCCACAGTCATGAAGCTCAGTTCGTCCTTGGTTCGAGGGAAGGGCCCTGCCCTAAACGGATAAAAAAACATAATACAAGTATCAATGATAATAATTTTAGGAGGATGAAAAATGCGACTATTATAATTAACTTCCATGAATAAATGCAGCTAAAACATCTGCACCATATTAAAGGATAAGTGAAGACTAGCAAAAAAATTGGCCCTAGTCGTACGAATAGTCCGAGTACGTTCCGATCAAGAAGGAGGCGCGTGAGAATATAATACATACCAAGAAAATAAAAGCCATAATAAATAATAGGCGATAAATAATAGAACTAAGTGTTTCTCGCATCGGTAAGATAAGAGCGCATGTGACTAGCATGATGCTTTTCAGTAATAACAACCTACAATACAAGAGGCAAGAGACGAGTGACGTGCTGCGCCTCAAT
>VOMN01140475.1:0-11406 GCA_014899125.1 Orchestia grillus
CGTGGGGCAGGGGGCCGAGACCCACTTCATTCAGCGCACTGGCCCATCGGCCCATCACCTCTCCGCCAAGTACTAGGATTGAGTAGAGGTCTGCAGTACGGGTATCTCATCTGAGGAAGTATCGGGGCATGTTGTACAGGAGCTGCGTATTTTATGGTGGCGTCGAGGTGTTCAAGTGGATCTTGTGGCCCCTCCTACAGCTGCCGATTACGCATTTTGTATCTCATGGAGCACTTTGTCCTTCCTTCTTTCGTCCACTTTTGTGTGCGAGCGTGTGTGGAAGTTTATTGGTGGAGTCTGCTGTCAGATTATTCGCATTCATGTGGGACTCAATTAGGAAATATGCGACAGTGAACATTGTCGTTCCCAAGTCCTTCTTTGGATTCGTCACAATGGACAAAATTCACTTCGTACAGTAGTTACTTATATGACGCTAATAATATCCACATATTGCCAAGTTATTGTAGCTTCACGTGTCTACCTTGTGCGCGGCTGTGAAGGCTCACGAGGAGCCATCATGTAAGCCGGGTGGTGTGGGACGACTGGAGCAACCCCCAGGAAATCGCTGCTGTTGTAGCAAAAAGTTGACATTTTAGGGTTTGTTTGAGTGGTAACTGTGCTCGCCCCTCTTGTAAGGTTTACCCCTCCTTGAAGTGGCCCTCGTACCGTATTAGGTTCACCCCGTATGGTGCTCTAAACAAGTACGGCCTATCAACAGGAAATATTGTCTTACTGTTCGTGGATGTTCCATAATGGTGTAGAATTGATGTGCCTTAAGGAGAAAAATATCTATAGTGAGGGAAATGTTTTTAGGTGAATGGAAAATTATGAGGGCAGTAAAGGATTGATACGTTTCTATCCCCAGTATTCTGTGTGCATCAGATCGGGTGGGCCAGATCGGTGTCCAGAAAATTTGAATACTGTCCTGTAAGTTTAGTCTCGGCTCGCGTATCATAGATACTGCGTACACTTGTCGGTAGGCTGCACTTATTGTGATGTGTTTGCTGCTCTCCTTGTGGTACCTGACTGTCATCAAGCACTAATTTTTCTGTCTTTCTCTTTCAGGTGAGTTTGCCAAATGGAGTCGCTGCCTTCAGCTGGTAATGTACTTCATGTCATTCAAGTGTGATTTCAAACTTAGCTCAACGGAATGACAATTTTTCATCCCTAATTCGCTTATGAGTCGCGTCTATGCTTCTATATCAGGGTTATTGCATGCAATGTTTACTCGCAAGTACGAACACTTTCTGACGATTTTGCGCCTAAGGTAAGTTTCATGAACGTACTTTTCTAGTGCCATGGATATGACATGCAACACGTTTAATTGTGCTGTGCGTTCAGTTGACGTTTTTTTATGTGTTCGAAATCGCGCTGTATAAATCGCGCGTTGGTCCGTCCGTCTCTCCGTCACGCTCTTAAGAATTTAGATAGGGGCAAACTCCCGAGTCCGTACTTCTGAACTAAAACTAATCAGCGAGACCGTCAGGGATGGCAGTCCGTATCAGTGATACTGCAAATAACACATGTATGTCAGAGGTATCGTAAATAAAGAGGGCGTCTTAACAGCATTTGTCACGCCTTTTTTTGGCATGACGCGTCTACTAGTTACAGCGTAATTCGTCCAGTCACACTCTTGTACGTCATGTTCGAGTTCGTGTCCAAGGCGCACGTGTTCGAAGCGCTGCAGTCTGTACAGCCGTGACAACCCCTTCTCAAAAAGGCCGAGTCAACTTGTTTTTTCCCAGCTTGCAGTTTTGTGCTTTAGTAGTGGGCAAAGTCGTCAAATGTTTGGTTAAATAGAAGCTGGAAATGAGTTTTCTCGTCCTTTCTTGGCTCATCTAAAATATTAATACCTCTTTTTTGATCGTACCCTTGTAGGGGTTAGGGGGTGAAGTTGTTCCCTAAGGAGAGAGAAAGGAAAGGGGGTTACGACGGTGGGAGGAGGGATTTGCGGTTCTGGGTAACGAAATGAATCAAGGTGGCTTATCATTGATTTTATTGCTTCAGTATTTTATCGCTTGCGCGTCATCACCTCGTTGAGCGCCGAGCGTTTCGTTATCTTTTTATTAGCTGTCGAAATTGAAAAGTATTCCATGAACTAGTCAAGCATCAAGTACGGCATCTGGTTGAGAAGCTTCCTGAGGAAACGCGTCGAGCAGTCTCTTTAAGTTGTCGGTATTGTGTGAGGATTTCAGATAATGCGCTATCAGACGGGCCTGTCACTCGACGATGACACCTGCTGGTCGACCCGTCGAGAAACGGCCGCAGTTTCGCACTCCCCCGTGGCGCAGAGCTGCTACGTCACCACGGATGACTGCCTGAAGGGCGTCATCGATGTATCTGTGATACCGTATTGTAATTCTACCTCGTGCGTGGCGGTTTGCCAGATGAAGGGACGTCCAAGGGGACGTTGTGATTAATTGTTGAAACATCGACTGAGTTTTATTCGTTCACTAGTAGCACGAACTGTCAAAAATTGACGGGACTTGCTGTGTTTATTCATATTATAATAACTAGCAAGTGCGCCCCGTGAAAAATTACGGGTCTTACTAAAATATTCTTAAAATGAATGTTATTTTCTCAGTCAAACATGTTACGAATATTTTTCAGCGTTTTCTTTGAAATCAGAGATTCATAATCACACTATGTTAGCCAAAATTTGGTCATATAGAATTCTATCAAATGCAACATTTCGTTTCCACAATTAAGAGTGTAAATATTCATTTCCCAAACGATGCTCAGAATTGTCTTTAACATTGCCGCATATCAGCGTGGCTTACATTACTATTCTCGTAATAAGTACTGATAAGTAGGACTGCCGAGCAACAAAGAAACTGTGTATTAATATAAAATAGAATTACGCAAGGCTTCGCACTCTTAAGCAGCAGGGCAAGGTTTCGTTCAAAGGAACGCAAGGAAATTGTTTGGAATTTTAGCATGTGCTAAAAAAATGTGTTATTTTCAATGCCTAAACAACACGTAAATAGGCCTAATACATGTGCGTTGTAGACATGGGCCTACAACATGAGCGCGTCGTGCTCGCTGTCGAGTTTGTCTCAGTTACCGCTCTCACGCTCCGTTTTCTGTGACAATTGCGTTCTGCTTGGTGAAAGTCTACGGAGCTTGTAGCCAATGTTCGTTGCCGTTTTTTATGGGCCAATTTTACGGGTGGTAATGAACTGTTAACGAATTCGGTTTCAGGGATGCTTAACGTCCCTGCCTTGGCATTTGGCGGCTTTACCTGAAATTTCTGCGTTGTTGGGTTTTAAAGTCTGAAGGTCATCTGAAATTTTAAAGTGATGGGAAGAAACTATTCATACGCCATACGTTATATAATTAAAATAATTTTTTTCCGGTTCGTGAGCTGTTGGCAATGTATTTTCCTAATCGACGACCAGTGTCATTGCTGTCATTGAAGGAATAGTGTTCAGGATTTTAAAATTATCATTATCATTATTATTGGTTAAGGTCTGATTTTATCATTCCTTGACTGTAAACATGATCGCATTGAATGTAGACTTCCAGTACATGCAGAAGTACGTAATGAGTGCGTGACGTACAACAATTGCTGCGCAGGTGAGATACTTCTACCCTGCAGGTACGCTGCGTGTCCGTAATGAAATGAAGATATTTCAAAACTAATAATGAAATTTTATGGTGGTTATAATTCGGTTTCATATTTTGAAATAGATATTGACCCTCAGATTACGGGTATAAATATGTATAGTTATTCTTTTGGAGTATTTACGTATATTGTTGTAGATTGTAGAGCACATTTCCATGGTGCTATCTACTTGTTAATAGAGTGCTTAGTATCTACTGCTCCATTGACTTGCATCTTGTGCATGGACTACAGCAACTTGCCATTAATATAACATAAACGTCTTGTGCACTACGTTCGTGGACCAATAGTGCCACGTGTACCCTCTATGAGTTTTCTACTGCATTTTATCAATGGTAATACAAATTATATCGTTTACTATATCTTGCTGACGGTAGCACATGTTTCTTCTTGTTTACAACCTCATCTTACTAATAGTAACTCTTTTGTCTCGTTTACCCCTTCTATTTTGTGAGTAGTAATGTCTGTACTTATCTACGGTTATACTATATTAGTGTAAACGCCTGGATCTTGTCTACCATTCTACCTTGTCAACGGCAGCGCCTGTATCTTGTCTACCATTCAACCTTTCATTGACAACATCTGTATCTTGTCTACCATTCAACCTTTCATTGACAACATCTGCATTTTACCTAACATCTTTCTCTCTCAATGAGAGTACAAACCTATATTTTTTACCATTGCCTAAGTATTAGGACGAAGGAAAAACAAAACCCTGTATAGCCTTCTTCTAGTAAACACTGGTCAGTTCAGGTCAGAGGGGGGGGAGGAGAGATTAGTTGTACGAGTGCGTTTAGTGGTGACGTACCCAATGAAGAAGAAAGATGAAAAAACCTGTTAGCTCCGGTGTGCCTCCCTGCGGTCCTGGCCAATTTCTTTGTTTTAATGGCATCCAGGTCTCATTTTTTAGAGGAAGTGTGACATAAGTTAATTGTTTCTTGGACGTTCATAGTACTGTGTTTAAGTTCTTTCAAATTGTCTCATGAATAATAGTCTATGGCTTTCGAAGAAAGTTGATGCTTAATGTATGTCTGTTACTTCATTGGGTTTAAAACTGTGGAATTTTCATATTGATGTGCCAGTAATGTGTGTTGCTATCGTATTCGTAGGAGAGTGGACCAAGAAGGGACAAAGGTAAAAATTTCAACCTCGAGAATTTTACACCCGAGAGCATCACCGTATCCTGGATACCAGTACAGAACTAACCGGTGTGTCCCGAGACTACTGTAGAAAATTATGATGGGTGTTGTCAGTAGCTAACCTCCTGCAGCGTTCAGTTTTATCTAATGATCTCACGGAGATGAACATTGTTGTGGAGTGGAGTAGCACAAAATACAAAATTACAGAGTGACACAAAATACTAGTCGAAAGTTCACAACATATTTGAGCTATCTGTGTCGCGGACTAAAAATGAAAAAGACGTGATAACCTGTATTTCGTAGCATTGATACCTGACATATTCGATAGACATTCAACCAATTTTTTTTTTGTGGGGATACTGTATTTGTGAACGTGGAACTAATCGTATTTTCTGGCCCACGGGTGGTTATTTTTCCGAAAATGCCTCTCCTTCTCGCTCGCCTAATCCGTTGTGGCTGCTGTGTTCCTAAACTCCCAGTCCTAAGGGAGGTTTTTTATCAGCATGATTTCACCAGGCGTGATCTTCTTGGCTTGTTCAGTGCTGGAGGAGATGACTTTCCAACTGTCCTGGTTTTGCCGGACTAAAATGTCTTGTAATGTCTTCTTGTATAGCGGTAGGAGCTCGATGTCTCCGTAGTGTTGGTCCGATGTCGTACTGAGGTACGCATTGTCTAGTGAACAAGTCTTTGGCGCTTCGTGTTGGTAGGTTGGTAGCGANGATCTTGACATCGATTCGTTTACTTCTCACTATTATATTTCTTTCGTGATGTCGACGTAGCACATTTACGAAGACAAGATGTACGCCCAAGAATTTTATTTTTCTTTGGTTTTCCATTAAAAGCGCCCTCTGCTTAGGAGAGCGAAACCTGGAGTGTTATACAAATAAAACCCAGTTTATGTTTCAACAATTTATCTCGCATGATGGATCCGGGCAAGTCAGGGCTTAGTTGGGGGTCATCGAATGTTGATTCATAAATCAATTTGAACAAAAAGTTCATGGAAAGTGACGAGTAATGGCCACGAACAGCAAGCGAACAACCACCAGCTGACAGACAGGGCAACCAACGGCCTCAACGCGTGAAATGGGACTGTGGAGAGTTATATATATTAGTTTCTGTATCGTTACTATCAACAATATCATCATTATCTTCATTATCTCTGTCGTCACTATATCACTCAAGAAATTACTTTACGCGAGTTTATTTTTTAAATTTATCTTTTTATTTCTGTAAATAATGAAATCTATCAATTCAGTATTTGTGTTTCAATAATCTATAAGATTCATATTATGTTGAATCGAGTGACCAAAGAAGAGCGATGACCGTACCTGAACATTCATCCATTCCCTGCGCTCTGCACCTCGTAGGGAGCTTGCTGAGCTGAGCAATGTTGTTCTATCACCTAATGTTCGAATCCCGCTGGAAGTTAGTTTTTGAGGTAGTACAGAGGGAGGGGGGAAGGGAGGGGAGCGGCCATAAGTAAGGTACCCTTACTTATCGGGGTACCCGTAAGTAGCACTGATACGCTAAAAAAGCTCTGCACCCATTGTGGTACTAGTGATATAGGAGAAATAATTTTGAAAGGGGGGCGGTCTTCTAATGGGTCACCCTCTACATGTTCGTAACGAACATATTCTGTTACTGTTTCACGACTGAAGTGTGCGTCGTGAGTCGTCGACGTATCGATGTTCAATATGGGGAACGGAGTTTCCTGTTATTTCACTTGAATTATACGGCAGCTGTGAGCAAACATTTGTGAATAAACAGATATAGTTGCTCCAGACACAGCTAATTTCTATGTTTCGAGGCATTTCCTGCTTTTGGGGAACATTCTCTTTGAAAAACTGCGCAGCGATGTTGCCGACGTCAGGTAATTTCATTTTACACAATCTCGAGCGCAAAATATTATTGTAATGGATTGTCCTGTCTCCTCGGAAAAGATTTCCGAGCCTGACCCCCTGCTCACCTCACAGGTTTACCTACGAGTGCATACTAGATACCACTGAGCAGCGAAATCTGCTGCTTGCCTTCTATTCTAACGTGCTTGTCGCCTTAAATTAGGTAAGAGTCTAATTTTAGCGCGGCTCGTAGGTCGTTCTGTTCTTGTTAACATTCTGGTCTCGGACGAAGAGCGTCTTGCATGTAAAACTTGTATCTCTGATGTTTACTTTAGGGTTTAAATGCGTCGTGTCTTGCACTGCGCATCTGATATTCGTTCTAATATTACCCTCCGTTATCTCGTGTATATTTATGCGGGTGCCATGTTTACAGCCTCGCTTATGTGGCATTTGCAGAGAAGAAGTATTTTTTTCTTGATCAAACTGCCATTGCTTTCTTTTTCTACAAAGTACTACATGTTATAAATTTGGGCGACAGAACTCTCTATTTATTTCGGCGAAGGAACATCCCCGTACGTGAGCATTAATCATTTTGAGTTTATAGAAACGGATATTTGTCTGCAATGTCTGCAACTGAATATAGATTACCTCACAAATTCTTGATACGTATGTTTCATCAGCCCATGCGATTCGTAATTCTTTAACCTGTACGCCATCTACGGAGTGCTCCGTCCCAGTAAAGCTTTGTAGCTCCTGTGCCGCACCCAGTGCACAGCCCGCGACTTCTCATGGTGCTTCACTCCGAATGGTTGCTTGGTATCTTATGTATCTACCGCTTCAAGCACCTGTATTGTTTGTTCGGCACGTTTGCGCTTTTATTATAGTTTCATACTTTTTAGTTGTCAATGAATCATTGTTCTTCTTGACTAGGGAGGTTAATTTGTGAAGGATATATTATTTTTAATAATAACAAAATACTGATCTATAATGACTGTAATAAATAGAGCAATCATATAAGGTCTATTATGTCGTCTCCTAAATGAGTATAATTTATGAACCAGGAAAAAAGCCAAGATTTAGTGACATTGGGTGCGATCCCCCACTTCGTACTTTGCTGTGTTTATATCTCACAACAACATTGTATTAATTCTTCTTGTATCTTTCATAAAAAAACATTTAATAACGTTTTGAACTATGAGCAACTTGAAAGGGTACTATTATAGTATTACTCGCACGTTTTCCATTCTGAAAAGTGTAAATTTAATGAAGAACATTTAGCGGTGTTTCAAGCTTTGGAAACATGGAAGCATTTCTCCTAGTTGATATTTCCGTGCCCATTATGCACAACTCGGTCGGGTGCTGAGAGCAGACAAGAGTTAGCGGGTTCACCGCTCGCATGGCCGCGCTGGCGGTATTTCTGAAGACTAAGGCTGATTGTCTGGCGTATTTAAAACCCCGACATGTACCTGGTTCTCACACGGTGTGCATGTGGCGGCTCTGTGTTCTCCTCGGAACGCCCGAACCCAGCGAGAACAAGAGCGCTGGGAGACCTGCATGCTTGAAGGGATTGTCTCTGGGACTTAGCAACCCTCGATAGGTGCGTGGACTCCCGAGATTTCCTTTTAACTTTATGAGTATTAATGAATTTGCCGTGCAAGCTGAAAATGAACCTAACTCAGAAGATGCACTTAAAAATGGAACCGAGTCTCACTGTTAGTCACATGTAATGTGGCCACGGTAGTTTAGTTAGTCCTTAGCATAATTTTGAATCGTTACCAAGTTTCCCCGAACAATGTTATTGAAAACCGATTCGTCCTGAACAAAGACCCACAAACGAGAGAGCGTCCACCACAGCTCCACACCCTGACCACTCGAGTCAGCCTAGGCCTCTACGTGGCCTGTTCACTGCCCAGCCTATTTTCTATAGGCTCTTTCTCTCTCTTTCCTTGTTCCTTTGAAAAAGTACAAAAAGTACACCACGAGCACTCGTTGTCGCCGCAATTAAAGAGCTGTGTGGTAGTACAGCGCCGGCCAGTCCACACCAACCCGCACGATTTTGTCCGGAAGCACGCACACGCACGCACGCACACCTGGTGATTGAATTTTATCGTCTGACAAGTTGTCAAGCGCTCATGTCAAGTACTTGACTGTTAAGTAGTAACATGATGAGGTTGATAATCACAGAATGATAGTAGAAATTGGCCATAAGTGTCCCTGATTATCTTTATTTGCTAATCAGCGGCCCTTAAATGTTTTCTCATCTGATGCATTGTTCTTGATTACTGCCGTTCAAGTATTGATATTTTTACGATTGTTGTTGGTTTTGCTGTTGTTCGTGCTCAATAGTTAAATTTTGACCGCGAAATAGCCTTGAAGTTACTCAGGATGTCTCTGAAGGACGAAGATATCAGCGAAGATCGCCCGTACGAAGTCCTGGCCAACCGGCCTTCGCATTCTCTGTTGCTCAGAGTACAATGTTTACATGACTGGATTTTAGTATTGTGCACGTGGGCATCGTCTGTTTGCATGCAGTCATGAGGTCATTTTTCACTGACTTTTTGGGGCAACATTTTCGGCAACTGTGCGTCCGGTGACCCTCGTGCAACCCTCTCCTGACTTCCTATATTTGACCGGGAAAAGTAGACAGTTACCAAATTTCTCCGAGTTATTTTGAGGGCAAGCACGAGAAATGAGCTCTTGGCTTACAAGCAAGAGAGGAAATGAAAGCTTCGTGTGTAAACACTACAGAGTCGTAAAGTACAGCTCTGTTTACTTCTATAAAGTAGCCCTGTTAGTGGGGTGCCAAAGCCAAGGTGTGGTGCAGTGAACATCACGCGACACGCACGCAGCTCTCCATTTAATGTAATTCGCTGTAACCCGCTGGCCACGTGTTGCCAAGTGGCTGGCTGGCTGCTTGTCGTGGCTACCAGCCACTTCTCTCCCAGCCACCTACTCGGCTTGGCTGGCTGGAGCGGCCGCTCAGCTGCAGCAGCAGCTGTGACTGAATCAAAATGATCAGTTGGTGTTCAGCTAGCGTGATGAGTGGGCATGTGCTGGAGCTACGTGCTTTTTGCACGTGCCGCCTAAACCATACGTGTTATTTGCTGTAGCCTGTGCATCAGTGAATGAAGTCAAGAATCTCAGACTTGAAATTTAGTGTGTGGACGTAATAGAATTGACTATTTTATGAAAAAATGTGCGCTACTTTTAATCCTAGTGTAATTCATAGCTCCTTGGACGAATACAATTTTTAGAGCGTGCTGTGGATTGCTACTACAACAGAAGTGCGTGGCCGTTGACTTCTTGAGTACTGGTGTGCACAGCAGCTACTGAATGCGTGAAATTACGTCGTTTTGTCTACTTTCCTTGATCAGTTCGGCACGAGTACCGTACACGTCAACGGCGCTGATCAGGAGTCGTGCCACCCTGCATGTGCTGTGAAATATCTTGTGTTAATCTTTATGCGAGTTCAGCATTTACTTCTCATACAAGCTCTCCCCTAACGAATTCTTGCATGCTGAAGAAGTATGCAGAGTGTAATTTGAGCATAATACCCATCAGGGAAGATAGGACAGGCAATAGGGTTAGGCTAGTTAGGTTTGTTAATCCAACTGTTAGGGAGGACTGGCGACCCCAGGGGAGCACTGTAGGGTTACCTCAGTTATAAATAGACCTTCGGGATTTGTATCATTCGTTCCCACTTTGCTTTTTCAATTCTCATAGTTTCGTCGTTATCTTTTCTTTGTATTTTCTTCTTCTTCCTTCTTAACTTGCTGTTACCATGCGTAGGGAATCCTGTGTTGACGTTGAACACCTGAGCTTAGATTCCGCGTTTTTTTAAATCGATACTAAATGGCCCCTTCTTCTCTTCTCTCTCTGCATCTCTCATTAGTTAGGGTTGATGAAACTAACTAATGGTAGTAGACTGAAGCACAATATATTCTTTGTTCTTAGTAAGAAATGCGGCCATAAATTAGGAAATACTGTCATCAGTTAATTGCAGGCTCGTGTTTATGACTCCATTGAGCAACCAACCTCGCTTCCTTTCATTCGTCACGCACAAAAATCTGAGCCCCCTAAAAGTGGGGTTGGTTGCTTCAATTATTGCGCCCTCTATCTTGGCTACGTGAATACTTTTCTTTCTTATTTAGTATCTTGGCTACCTGAATACTTTTCTTTCTTATTTAGTATCTTGGCTGCCTGAATACTTTCCTTTCTTGTTTAGTATCTTGGCTATCTGAATACTTTTCTTTCTTATATAGTTTTAGTATCTTGGCTACCAAGCACCGCTTTATAAGGGGATACTCTGTAGCTTTGCAGGCCAGTTGCGCAGCGCGCGACCACGTCAAGTTGTCGGTGTGATGCGAGGTATTCGGCCGTGTAACCCTAATGAGCAACGCCTGACCGGTTTGGAGAGACGCTAATCAGAAACTTAGTTTCTTCTTCTGTCGTCGGGGTGTCCGTACAACATCTGCTTCCTAGTTCCCTTACTAGTTTTAGTTCCCCGTTCTTAGCTAGTTACGTGCGTCTGACTGCAGCGGTAGTGTACTACATGCCAACGACGATGTGGTATTACGCTGATGGAAATAGTAGGACAAAAATTTTATTATATATTTCGCTTTTATTAAACCTACAAATATGGCGTATCATTTTTACGTCCCTCGCGCAATTAACAAGAGGTGATGAGACCATCTCGTGCGGCCTTCCTTCGTCTCGTGCGGCCTTCTTTCGTCTCGTGCGGCCTTCCTTCGTCTCGTGCGGCCTTCCTTCGTCTCGTGCGGCCTTCTTTCGTCTCGTGCGGCCTTCT
>VOMN01140490.1:0-17022 GCA_014899125.1 Orchestia grillus
AGTAGACCCATTACGATCACCGAGTTTCAGCTCAACGACACTCGCGCGTTTTGAAATGAGACCTGCTTGTATTAGGTTTGCTCTCTCTCTCTCTATACATATATATATATATATATATATACTCGGATTAAGTGTACTTATTTCAATAGTCAAAATGTAAATGTTTTTTGTAAATGCAAACAAAATGAGTGTTGGCACACAGCCAGCCATCACACAACAGAGGTGGCCCACTACGCAGGCGACGCGTTGAAAGAACACCTGGCAAAGCCTCGTACGGAAAATGCATTTACGGGCTAGAGCGGCGGTACAATACAATCCATGCTACAATAAGAGCCGTGTCCGTCCGTCCGTCCGTCCGGTCCTCCAATAAACAGATATTTGGGAATTCGGATCCAGTTCAATGCCTCCACTCTACTTCTCTGATGCTTCTTCAATAATTTACTGCGAATAATAAAAGATGAATTCTCTTCGTATCAAAACCGTTTCAATGGTGTTCCTAAAGAGCAATCATCAATAAAACATTTATATATATGTACCAAGGGCTTGGAAATTGTATTTTGATATCTTTAGCATCATCTGCTACATATAGACTGTTCATAATAATACCCTTGGTGTTATTATTGGCAGTGTACGCATTTTATTTTGGTCTGTTCTTTATTTATGCAATGTATGTTAAGCAACAACCCTAGGTGTGTTTATTTACATATTTCGGTTCCGTCCCTTTGTAAGGAATTAGATAGGAAAAAATTCTTAGGTCCATATACTCGGCTCAGTATTCCTACTTGGCGAAACTGCCACCAAAGGCAGTCGTATTAATAACTGAGAATAACATTATATTGAATAAAATATGCCGAAAGTACTCATACATGAGAGGGCATCTTAAAGAATTAGAATCATTGGTCCCATCATTTTTGCGAGCGGCGCGTGTACTTGTATACATCTAAATTTTAATGCGCTTGTAACGTTGCATGTATGCATCGATGTGTGTCACACCCATCAGCGAACACAAGAATCATTGCACTATTGAAAACACGTACTAGGAGATCTAGATATATTCCTGTTTTAGGCACCAGATTTGCACTGATGGTACGTTTTCCAGAAGAGCCCTCTTTAGTAGAATAAGATTTCGTTACTTAAGTTTCACATATCGACTAAAGCACTTACGAATTCGCGTGGAGTTAATGCGATCCTTCCGCTGTACATTGTTTTAAAGCCAATGAGTTGCAGGCGTGAACTTCACTCAAGACTGAATCCATATAGAGCATAAAAGAACAAAAGGAACAGTTTTACTTAGAAGACCAACTGCCTAGTAAAGCAGCTCGGCAACACAGAAAAATGCTGACTTTTAATTCTGTGACGGGAAAGACTGCGAAACACGTCACATGATGTGCCTTTCTGCTCCAGTAATTTTTTTTAGCTTTCCACTCCGCAACAGCGACGGGGGCTGCCCACGGAGGTGGAGTTGTGTGGAAGTTCGTGATAGGAAATTAAGATACATAGTATTCTCTAGAGCATTTTTACCAAACAAATTGTATTTCTTACTCAGAGAAATAACAGGAGTGGTTTTGATTCGGAAAGTCGTGAAGCAAAGTCAGCCACATTGACTTTTCTTGCTCATATGAACGCAAGATTCCTTCGCTCAAGGCTGTTATGGCTTAAGGAAACTCTGCCTTGGGGAACTCTATTTTTCTTCCTAACGAACTTATTGCTTTAAAATTTTTAGCCCTTTAAAATCTTTTTAATATCAATCGTTTTCAATGCCAGCCTCAGTTTAACTGGCCAATGATATCAACTACCTCCGATATGGTTTTTTTATTAAGAATTTTATTTATTCTAAAGAATTAGACAGATAAAGGAAACCGACCCAAGAAAGTTGGATGTAACTAGAGCTCCAGCGGTGTAATCCTCACATGTTTGAAAGTGCTTAGTTGACACGGCTGGAGGATGAGTGCACCTGCGTATCAGCCGAGACAATAACATAAATCTCAGGTTTGAAAACGGTAACCCTTCGCCGTCTATACAGATTTCAAAACCTGTTCCTTGAAAATGCTGCCATAGTAAAACGCAGAATGCAGCTTTATTGTATGCACACATAGCATTGCAGTCACTTTTCTTACAATGCTTGATAAAGCTCTGTCGCTAAAATTATTTTGCCTGTGAAGGGTACAAATGTGATAGGAGCGCGATGTTCTCCAGCGCTCTCACTGGATACAGAAAACGTCCTCGATCTCTTTCAGCCGCTCTTCATTTTTGTGCTCATTTTACGATGACCCAAGAATCTAACAGGAATTTCAGGTATATACGTTCTCAAAAGTCACCGTCATATCACTCTTCAAAATTAAAAAAAACTCGTCAGAGAATACACTGATGAAGAGACTAGCTTCTGGTCAACGGTTCTTTGGCCAGATGAGACTAAGATGAAACTTCTCAGTCACAGGGACTATTTTTTTGTCTGGAGAAGAACAGGAGAATCCTTCAAACCGAAAAACACTGTTCCAACTGTGAAACATGGTGTGGGAGTCGAATGTTTTGGGGATGTTTCTCGTCCAATGGAACTCTAAGCATTATGACGATTGAAGGAATCATCAAACGAGACCAATATGCTAAAATTCTCAATCAAAATTTGAAACAGTCTACCGAATCTCTCAATGTGGGAGTCGAAAGCATTTTTCAACTTGAAAGAATAAGAATAACAATGGGGTATGAATGGTTTTGGGCGTAACTGTATCTGACACACAACGAGTCTTTGAGCTTTTTTCAGGAGAGAAAAAGTAATTTGGCTAAAAGGTCAAGAATTCTGAAAAAACTTGAATCAATATCTCTACAAATTTCACCGTACACTTCGCAAATTACCAAACTACATGGAAGCCCCTTAAATACAAGTATAGTTCACCATCATTATGTTGCTTGAGACGAGAAATGTTAAAAATGGAACACAAATTTCAAAATCAAAGACTACTGGATATGGAAGCGCTCAAGCAAACTTGTAAACGCCATTTTAGTCATCCTAGTGCGTTGAACAATTTTTCTACTGATGCAAAGCGTAAATTTCAGTTCGTCCATCAAATTTACCTCGCTCGATTTCAAGGAAGCATCAGGCATAATAAGGCGTTTTCTAATTATGGTCATTATGTATGGATTTCAAGTCGTTAAGTATGGTAGTTATACATGAGCAAGTCCCGGCTTCGTGCAGTAGCTCATCGTCAAGAGCTTTTACGTAAGTGAAACTCATTTGGTTTATACAGGAACAGTTGTTCTGATAACAATGTAGTTGATTACGCATATCAAATCTATTTCATACTTAAAAAATTATTTCTCAATGAAATCGATTGTATTCCTTCATCTATGTCGTTTTTGCATGCAAATTTGTCGTAAAGAGAATCAAGAGATTCTTATGCACTCCAGCTTAAAAAAAATTGAAATCAGTCATTCATGTAACCTACGCAGTCGGGAAGAAATGAATTATCTACTAGTACAGCATATTATCATGAGCAGCTAACAAAGAGCTACAGAACACATCAAGAATTCGACAGTTAATATGTGTTTTCATTCTGAAGATTTCTTCAAGTGGCGTAGAAGAGAAGGAAAATTTCGAGGCCAATAACGTTTCGTGTGTTGTTGCAAATGCCTGAGAAGACTCTCTTTACGATATATCAGAGAGATAATGCTTCCTTTATTGTTTCAAATTGGCAATTTTCTTTGAAACAAGACCATTTTCTTGAGTATCTCCTGCAGAGAGCAGAATTCCGGCATGACTTCTGGGAAGAAATCGTTGCTAAAGTCGGACGATGTGAGTGTGGTGTGTAATCGGCCCGAGATCTGATGTAAGGAGATCATAAGTTGTCTCTCGCCAGCTTATTTGATTTCGCTTTAGCATATTGCTACTCGAAATGGCCTCTATAGCTGCAGCTGCTGCTGCGCTCAAGGTGTTCCAAAGAATGAGCTCGCGAAGTCCACATTCGCTGCACTTGCACTTCTATGAGCAGTTCGTGAGTTCAGTTTGTATTCATTTGCTTGTCCAAGTGAAATTAGAGTCGAATTCGAAGTCTTATCGATGATAGAGAATTTTAATTTCAAATGATTGACATAAGGATTCGATGGGAATGAACGTTAACATGCATATCACTGTTTGTCGATCTTTTTACTTGAACGTCAAGTATGACGCAACACCAAGAGCCTAACTTTGATTTCGATTAGGGGCGTCCTAGAATTGGTTAAAAAGAGTTCATATTCTTTGGCAAACTTATTCATCATAGTGTATGGCAATTGATTTTACAAATGGATGCCAACTTGCGCAGATTTGAAGGCATGGCATGATTGCTTATGAATATTTTGCCCCCATTCCCTTTAATTAAGGAAATGAATAAGTTTAAATTCGTAGCAGCTTTGTTTCTTTACTACCGGTAGTCCTTTTAAATGAACATGAGAAGAAATAAAGTTTTACCGACATATTTTCCTATCACCTAAAAGGAAATCGAGCAACTGATTAATCCTTTGTTTCTGCGCTAAAATGAACTAAGCTCCGGAACTACTTTCGAATACCCTCAAATTAGTAATTTAAATCCTATTCCGCCATTGAAGAGTTTTCTGGGATGAATTTAATCCCATCTCCCTCGCTAAAAGGTCCATTAACCTCCTCTCAATATCCACTTGAGGAACTTGGTAACCTTTTAATGCCACCAAGTCCTCACAAAGATTCAGTATAGCCGCGCCAGGCACGATCGTCCCTTACGACTTTTGTCCAAAGTGCTCCACGAATGAGTCATTTCTCTTCTCAACTGGCGCTGGAAATATCGAGAGCACGCTCAGATTAAACTTTCGAATATAAAAATAAAGTTGTTTATGAGAACCGAAGCGGAGTGCTTACGTTGTAGCGTCGAGATCAGTTCTTGCTGTCAAAGTACGAAGCGTCGAAAAAAAACGACTTGTGAAATTAATGGGAGACGAGGGGAGCATTTTACGTGTCAAATCAACGAAAGGAAGTTTTTTAGAATTTGCTTCGTATAATTTCATAAATCGATCGTAGCGTTCCTCGAATAATGGTATTGAATAAAAGACACATAAATTTAAAATTTCAAACATCTGGCCACGGTCAGCGTTGTTCAAAATCGGCGAACGATGCGGGAACGGCTACAGTCTTCGTACCCACACGCTCTATTTCAACAATGTGAAGTTTTATTTTGGAGTTCATGAACGGCATGCAACTGAAACTTAAAATGACGCAAAGCACAAAAATGAGCTAAATTACTGAATTGAGCACTCGAAGCTGCGTATTCGAGTCGCATGCTATGTGTTGAGGAGCAGAAACGAGCTGAAAAATCGTGGTATTTCTGCTAAAAACAAATTCTCCAAGATTTCATCAAGTGGACATTTCATTCAGTTTCTATTTGCTTTGGCAGCTGCCGAGGACTTCTGTGAACTCAATTTAATCGAAGAATTTAGCGAGGTCTTGAGAGCGTAACCGACGGCGTGGTTCCCTCCCAAGTCAATCCGAGTTCAATCCCAGCAGTCATTCTGGGCAGCAATGGCCTGCGTCACGCCTATCGTCGACGCTCGTCAGGGCCTTGGCCTCCTCCTTGAAATTGACACCGGCTCAACAAATGACATCGAATTGACCATCTTCAAGAAAAAAGTCCTCGTGAGAAGCTCACAAAAGCGGTCTCGCTACATCCCTTCACAGTCTTGTAGGGTCAACCAATGTACAACGGAAGAATGAATTTTCTTCCTAAAGTTCAAAAGTATTATTGTTGTTCGTACTGATTTACAGAATAAATTTTCGAACGTTTAAGTTTAAATTAAAGTACACTTTTGAAGGATCAATTCTGACGCAGTACGAGAAGATATAAAGTTTATTCCTCTTACGGAGTTATCGTTCGAATGACAAACCTTCCAACAATAAAGCAGTATTCTTTCGAACTACTGAATAAAACAGTGTAAAATACGGACTTTATTAAACTCAGGTTATTTTGGTTGCAAAGTGTTGCATCACAATTTATTTACTACATCCAATGACAGCTAGAACATTGTATGTTTCAGTAACGATTCGGATTCCATTCGGAGAAACAATGGTTCTCGAGGAATGATCGGATGCATCGTGATGCACAATAGCAAATCTAAATTAACGCACCAAACTGTTGTTTCAATGGCGACTGCCAGCTCCTACAATGGCTTTATGATGCCCCAATGTGGAGTGGAGGGACCGCCGTCCGCAACATTCATGAATAGCAATGCCTTCTGGTGACAAGCCCGGGATGCGTAGGGTGCTGAAGCCCCCATCCTGCCGCGCGTTACAGGACTCATAGCCCGTGTATTGTCGCTTTAATGGTTGTTGTCGGCAGGAATAGTCGTTAATTTCATGCCATTAGGGCTCAGTGGGTGGGTTTTGAGCGAAACGTATTCAACGAGGCATTCAGGTGCCGCCGTAACATATGATTGCTCATGAGCTTCGGGCGATTTTTCAATCGTGAAAGATGCAGTGATCTCAAGGGCAGATTGGATGACTAATTGGGATGCATTTCTCTCCTTCTGTGAGATGCTTTCTCGTGAAAAATCATGGGACGTTTATTTACCTAATGCAGGAACGACGCTGTCAGGGAAATCTTTCATAAATTTGGCAGACTCTCCTATGAGAATGAACTTGATTCCGATTCCGATAAAAACACTGCTAGTTCGTTTTTATTCTATGAGAAGTAGAACGTATCAAAAAGCCTAATGTTAAGGATGTGAGCTCTCAACCTGGCTCATTAGAGTGTCTTCGTACTGTGCCTGTTAATGAAAGTATTTTATGGTGCTGATGTTGGACTACTGCAGCAACTAGAAAACTTCGTGTCTTATGAAAAAGACAATAAAAAATACTATTAAAGGTTTCTGAAGGTGGATTTTATCAAGCAGTTTACGATACAAAATTTGCCTCTGATGTCCTGAGAAATAAAACATTCACTCTAACTCGAGAACCACTTTGCTTTGTAAAAAATAAAATACGAACATCATAATTTTGATTTGTTAAGCGATTCCGCCACGATTTCCAATTGAATCGAAAATGTTTCAACATCGTAAGAGTTACACGCGGTAGATGCTGCCCCATCAAGAGGCGTATTTTAAGATTCATTCAGCATAGAGATTTGTTTTTTAGTTGTCAAAAATCAATGACACATTTCTGTACGTGTCTGAAAGCACTCCATACGTTCGTAATCGGTTTCTGTCTTTGCAAGGAGGCTTTTGGTTTTTTGGTTACACATGAATGCGTTTTGATGACCGTTTCTAACGTGTTTGCTGACCGTGTCCAACACAGACGCGGGTTCGACTCCAAGCTAAAACATTGGCTTATTTTAACCAAAATCAAAAAGACAATTAAGGTTAACACGACTGTGGCGTAACTTATCTGTGGTGTGTCACGCTACCGTAAGAATAACACATGCAAGTGTGTCACGCTGCCGTAAGAATAAAGCAACCAGGTAAGTCACGATGCAATCACCTTGTTAACTCTGTCGAGTAATCATCAGGTAAGTTTTCAAAATGAGGAAAGACAGCGGTCTCTCCATGGCTTGAATCTACAATGTCTTATGATTCATGTAAAAAAGTAAAAGAAATTATAAAAGATAATTGAATCCTAAGGACAAGCACTGCAGGTTTAAAGAATTTCAAAAGCTCGAACATCTTCACTGTACTAAAGTCCCCAATAGTTAATGAATGTCTTAATATTTTCGGAAAATTTGTTGTTGTTCAATCATTTTTTTGAGAAGAAGAGCTCTCAGACTATAGGAATTCTAAAAGAAATGTTATTCAGAAATGAAACTTACGGAGACCTCAATTTGAACTAAAGAAATACATTTTTAAGACTTTATAACAAATCTCCTTTGGAGGAGCATCGTTGGGAGACATGAAGCCCTTCTGTTCAGAATGTATTTTCATTTTGTCACTCTGGAGAAACTTTAAATGGAAGGGAAAAGTTCTCCAATTCCACCAAAAAGTAGCACTCGTTTAAACCTCTCACTAAGTTCATACCCTCGGCTCGAAGTTTCGTGAACGGAAGAATGTGCGTCGGTCAAGGCATCTCTGAGGCAGGTCAGCCGAGTCCCAGCTGCGACTCCTCCAGACTTTGCCGAGAAAAACCTCAACTCGATTTTTTTCTCAAAAACCTCATCAAACTATTGAAAATTCAAACGGAGATAGAAGCCATTCAAAGAAGGAAGGAGCGTCTTCCTCTCTCCGATGGACGAAAATCCAAGCCTTGCTGGAAAATATCCATCAAATGAGAACTGATCGCCTCATTGTTCTCAGTCCTTCGAATTTTTTTGCGTGTTACGAACTTCGTTGCATGATGAAATTGAGCGAAATATTCCGGGCAGTTCCTATGAAAAAAATAACGAAATGCGCAGAAATTTCGCTTTTGGGCTTTAGGTATAAACATTACCTGATGAATCCAAAAGTTTATGACTATTTGTACACTCGTACTCTCGATTTTCCAGAGCACCCTGCGTTTCAATTTTTTCCCACGAAGAAGTGTTGTGTATACGTAAACACTTGATTTTTTAAAGTTTGAACGACATTCGGGAAAACTCTTTCATCTTCGAGCACAGTTGATCAAGAATCAACTTATGGTAAGAAAAAGTTGGCTTTGAAATATATCTTCTGAAGTATATTTAAATGAGAATGATCTCCAACGGAATATGCTGAACGACAATTTCCTTTCAAACAGTTGTTGAACATGGCTGTTATAAGAACAGATCCACGAATAATTGAAATCTTAAAGTTCGAGGCTCTGTTTAACCCATAGTTCATCCACTTGAGATGGGACATATGGGATAAAAAAACATTTTCACTTCTGCACCTCAATCAAGGCCAAATAGCATGCGCAACGTATTTCTTTCATAATTTTACATAATTTCGACGCGGTTGTCTTACGATTTGATCCCTGTAGATCGTTCTGAGCCCTTAATAATAGCCAGTTTAATTTCACGATGACAAAAAACTAAAAGCAAAACATATGCAAGAGCTCTATTGAAAATCTCTTTCATTCATCTGCAATACATGATTAAGATAAACAGAGGGTGAGATTGGAATTTATTTATCGAAGACCAATTTCGTGGTGGCGAGCTAGACTCGTGAACTGCTTTGCTGGCATCAGTTCGAGAACCTTTCCATTGCAACAGAAAACTTCCCCTTCTTGTGTTGTTGTAAACAACACTTCCGTTTCGATGGTGCCCACAAAGGTACAACACAACGCCTTCGCATGTGTTGGTGGAAGTAATGTGCGGCATTAATGTGGAAGAAATGTTTCAGAATATTGGTATGGAAGTAATGTTAGAAAACATTAATGAGGAAAAATTGTTTGAAAACATTAATGAGGAGGTAATGTCCGGATACATTATTGTGTGAGTATTGTTTGAAAGCAATAATGTGACAGTCATGTTTGAATACAATAATTGGAGAAGTAATGTTTGAAAACATTGCTGTAGAAGTACTATTTGAAAACACTGTTGTAAAAGTAGTATTTGAACACATCAATGTGGAAGTAATGTATGTGAAACAACACCTGGTGGAAGTAATGTTGGAAAAAATGTTTGGAATGGGGATGGTAGTAATGGTAAAATAAATGAAAAAATAATGTTTGAAAAACATGGCATCCGTTTCAGCTGGAGAACACAAAGACACAACACCTTCGAATGCACCGGCGTAATTAATGTTCAGAACAATCTTTTAATCGCTGACATGCAGAGTTGCGTCTGGATCAAATGGTGTTTATCCAGTACTGATGACGATGATGATACATACACTTGTATAAATGAAACGTTGTAAAAAGCAAGTCAGTATTTTCAAGTTTGAATGATGGATGAAGTATTGAAGGACAGTTTCATGTCCTGATAAAATATTTAAATACTTCGCGCATCGCTTGGGATCAAATTCAAATGAAAAATATTCTGAAACGCATGGTTTTCTATTCTCTAGTCATTATGAAAATTATCGATTTTTGATTATATCCGATATTTTCTATAGTTTCAATACTGGATTAGTCTTGCACGATAAGGATAAGTGCTTTATGTTGTATACATTTATATGCATGACTGTGTGCTTTAGAATATGGTCTTTTGACTAGGATGCCTTAAAAGCCATGAAACTCACCCCAACCCATAAGTAGCTGCGACTTAAAATGTGTGTGTACTCGTATATAGTCTGAAGAAATTTCTGTTTTTAATATTCAACCGATGTAGCTCTCGCGGTAATAGACTGTTTGATCATTTGAATAATAAAAGAATGGATACGAAACAGCAAGCCCGATGGTTTCACTTTTACTGAATCAGATGAAATTCGTCTTTGACATTGTAAATTGGTCAATCCTTTTCCATTATTGAAAAGCAGTTCAACAGTCATTCTTCCTTCCCCAAATGGTACTCATTGGACGTCGCAAATTAATATCATTAATACAGTGCAGTTCAATACAGCATATTCTTGTTCACGGTTCTCTGAAAATGACATCATCTTTTTTGAAGAATAACTTGATAACTTTTAATGAGTTTTGTAGGAGTTGCCTACGCGGTGGAAGTTACTTTCTTTCACCTGAGAATGGAAAAGCATACTGACGCAGGGGGAACGCGCTGGTGGCGTTTCAGGGAACTTCTTTGGAAACAACGCGGCATAATTGCCACGAGAACTGTGCTCACAGGGCGAGGGACGACAACACTGCTACCTTGTTTACACTTGCAAAATCAGGACCACTTGAGTATTTTTAGTCTTTGTTTACTTTGAACGTGTCGTACTGAGGCTAAAACGCTTGCGCGTCCGGCCGACTGACTATGAGTGGCTTCAAGAGCCGCGCCTAATGGACAACCTCGGCAAAAAGCTAGAGCAAAAAAATATTTTCACACTTATGATGTAATCGCATATCTAGAAAATATAGACTTTCGATGGAATGGGGAAATGCGGTATTTTTAGAAGTCACAAAATTAATTCAGTTATAAGGGGAGGTGGGTGCAACCGTATCACGAGTTCAAAATTCAACAGAATGACTTGCATCACTAAAATTAAAAATACCTTACAAAAATATGGTGATTGAGTTCTGGAGCAGTTTTTTCGTAGTACTAATTCTGCAGTGTTAATGACACAAACACACAATTTGACAAAATTTTCCTTTCGTCTTGTTCCTGACTTTAAAACACAATTTACCATCTTTTTGTACCAAAACAAAATGAAAAAACAATGGTAGACCTTAGTATGTGTAACCATGTTAATAAATTTCCGAATTTGCGGATTTTCAACGTAATACCAAAAATAAATGCAACAATACCTAAGAAAGATGTTTTGAAAATACTGAGATTATTCATTTCTTTACTGTGAAGGCAGTTAGGAAATAACCCTTAATTGCTATGACCAAAAGTCATACTACATGGTCAAATCTTTGCATTATTAATATCACTCCCACCTGAGTTATTTGGTAGAAGTTCATAATTTATTTTTCAGACTTAATAACTTCAAAGTTTAAAATGTTATGACATTCGCTTCACTTCATGAGGATTTATCTAATATTTGTATTTCATTCATTATCTATCGTTGGAGGTTATGGCTCATGCGCGATTCACGACGAGGAAAAATGGATGCCAAGTTTTGAATTGTGTTCTGTTCAGTGCGCGGACAAATCTACTCCATGCCAAGCTTTTGTAAAAAGTCTTTCCACAAGTCAATTAACTCAAAAAGTATGCATGTGTAATTCAGACTTTATTATGTTTCTAACCCAGTACTGAGCTTCTGGACATTTTCTTCATGAAAATAGGTTAGAAAAATAGAAATAGAACTTAACATTTGAAATGAAATAAAGTTTAGCAAATGACAACGATAGGTCGAAAGAGATGACGAATGATGGTGAAAGACAAACTGACTTTGAATGGATCCCAGTCCAGATAGGCATTCCATGGCGACTGGAAGAACAGCGCTGACGTAAATTGGGACTGCCCAGAATGTTGAAAATATCGTGTTTTCTTACTGATCTTGTAATGAAGTTTAACTTCAAATCTACGGCTCGAGAGTAGTGGTGAGTTGATCGCGTTTTTACGAAGAAAAGCGGGAATGAATTTAGTAGAAATTAGTTTTTTCTGAACTTGCTCAGACGTCTCTAATTAGGTGGAAGTGCGTAACTGTAATGAAATATATATCCGAAGGCAAAATTCGAGTCGCTGGTACCTATTGCTGTTTCAAGGCCCATAATTTTACTTCAAGCGCTATAATGCCTCACCTCACTCAGAACGAGTATTCATTTCCAATCACCCAAAGCCACACAACTTTCCTGCAACCATTCTTTAGTTCAGCTTCTCGTCAGGACTGATGAAATTTCAATCATTGAACGCTTACTGTTTCCTTGTCGTTAGCGGGCCGATGCGACTACGGGAGAGATCACTTTAGCAACCAATTGTTTCGTGCGATTTAAAAGCATCAGGATTCGTAATTGCTTTACTCTCACATCGCTGGAAAATCCCTGTTCAATAACTCAAAAGCCAAGCCATGTGTGATGAAATGGAAAGCTCGGGCAAGATTTCGTCTTAGTACTATGATGGTTTCAGTAGTCGTGATCGTATTTTAAGGTCTCGACGACCGGTTCCTCTCAGAGGAGAAATGATTTACGTCGTTGCTCCGAGTAAATATAAGTCGCAATCATTTATGAAATATATTTATTGTATACTTAATACATAATCTGAATTGATTCTGCCGGAGCAGTGCTCGCATTCAATACAAGGAGCGTTCGAGTTCCTCACTCTTGAGAAATATTCCAATACAATCAAGTTGTCTTTGATGTCTTGTAAGAAAACATCACGCGCGTTGGACACCCTCGAGAGATCTCAATATCGTCTTTTAGAAGGATGGCTTTGAAGCTCCAAGTCTACACCCTATTCAAGATTGCCATTTTACGCAGTGTGACAATTGTGACTAATGTTCTAACGTACAGGAATAGCAGAATTGCCGAGCGCTGTTGCAAATATTTGAAAAGTTTTTCGAGTCCGTTTGCAGTCGAATAAATTTGCCCGAATAGTAGTGATTGTTTTGGAATGTAATTAAAACTGCTCACAATTAATAAACGTCTAGAAGGCAAGTCGCACGAACAGAATTTTGAGTTAGCATTAGCTGTCTATAATCCAACCACCCTTCTGTTGGAATCCAATTGATCTAAAATACTGTTGAAAAAATACTCAAACAGTCATCTGAGCAACGATATTAATATACACAAGCAGTCGTCTGAACACCGATATTAATATATGCTAGTAGTCGTCTGAGCAACGATATTAATATACACAAGCACTCGTCTGAGCACCGATATTAATATATGCAAGCACTCGTCTGAGCACCAATACTAATATATCTAAGCAGTCGTCTGAGCACCGATATTGATATATGCAAGCAGTCGTCTGAGCATCGATACTAATATATACAAGCAGTCGTCTGAGATCCGATATTAATATATACAAGCAGTCGTCTGAGCACCGACACTAATATATACAAGCAGTCGTCTGAGCATCGGTATTTGAAACCGCTGATGTAAGCATGAAATGCTAGCAAACTCCTTGACACAAATTACTAAGAAAAGGGATCTGTGTTATTTAAAGAGCAGTGTATTAAGAACAAATTGTACAGCGTTCTGATTTAATTAGTAACGATAAAAATGTCGGATTGATTTTGCGATGCCCGCTGGTTTCCTCGTCAACACGTTACAAGCTTACGAAATCCCGAAAGAAAATGATTAAACCAGAAACTTGCTCACCTCAAAACATGCTGGGCGAGGGCGCGACAACTGAAACACAGAGTTTCATTTGGGATTACGGAAAGCTTCGGTACATAGTAGATCTTGGTTCTGAGCCCTCTATGAGACTTGGGGCCCCAATAACAAACTGGGATTTAGCAGTAGCGTCACCGCTTGAGTGATAGAAGCATCGTGTCGTGTTCAGAACAGTCACCTGGCTCCGGTGCGATCTAGCTGCCACATTAGCTGAAGAAAATACAACCTGATTTTTCAGTATTGTAGAAATAATTCAAAAGTAGTTTGAGATTCATCACCGGGCGGTGTTTAAAGTAATTTTTTTCGAAGGTGAGTGTTCAAGTTATCGGACAACTGCTGTCGCACCAGCACGAAATGGGCATCTGTCACATCCGCATTAAAGAGAGAAATTCATTATGCTTTATTAAACCGTAAGCGACGATAAATGCGCCTAAAATACACTGAATATACACGAGTAAGTTTGGTGAATTTTCTCCCATTAACATAACATCACTCAGAAGATTTCTTCTTATTTAAAATTCGAAGTCACCACTCGAACTTCAAATACTGCCACGCATCTCATAGGGCTGTATCGGTAAACTGAATTTTCTTCTGTATGTTCCGCCTATTGCAGAAAATGCTGGTAAAGTTTGACGGAGGATATTCGTTGTAAAATATTTAAAATTGGAAGAAGTTAAGTTCAACATTTTAGGAAAACGTGTGTATAAACTGCAAACAGAGATTGCATGAAATAGACACGACGAAAGTTACACTACCTGGTCAAAAAGTTTGTCCGACCCTAGTAAAATGTATATATAATTTAATTAAATAAATTTTCACAGGTTTCCTCATAACAAATGTGAAGAAAAATGACAACATAATAATATTTGCGTTTAGTGTCAGTGGTAATCATAATTGCACCTGCTCCCTCCGCAAAAATCACGAATACGCATACAAGACAAATTTCTGTCGTTGACAAAGGACGGGTTGTACGTTTGCACAGAGAAAGGAAATCCGTCAGAGAAGTGTCTAAAATATTAGCCCAAATACTTAGGACGGCGTAAAAAACAATTGATCAGTGGAAAAATAAGGTGAAGCGTAGTCATTCAGTGGTAATTGCGACAGAGCTAAAATTCTGAACACTCCCAACAAGTGTTCTCCGACGCGACTGGTGAAATCAAACAGCCGGAAAAGTGTTCCTCATTGTCTAGCATGTTGAACGGAACTTCTAAGAAAATTTCTACTCGCACGGTGCTCCGAGAATTCAAGGAACAGGGCTAAGGAGTTTGCCGCTACCAGGAAGCCATTGGTCAGTAAAGCTATTCGAATGAAGCGGCTCCAATTGGCAAAATATCACAAAGACTAGACTGTAGAGCGATGCAAACACGTCTTATGGGCATCTTGTTCCTAAAAGATTGCATAAGCTGTTTTGCCGTGGCTTATAAGCTGTTTGGTAGTAGCTGAAAGGATGTTTGGTAGTAATACATAAGATGTTCGATATTAGCTCATGAGATGATTGGCAGTAGCATATAAAATGTTTGGTAGTAGCTTATAAGCTATTTGGTAGTATCTTATGAGCTGTTTGGTAGAATCTTATGAGCTGTTTTGGTAGTAGCTTGTAAACTGTTTGGAGGACTTAGTCTCTCTGGAAGCCTCAGTCATGACGAGGGATCTCAAAGAAATAATATCAGGTGCGCAATTTTTCAATCAAAAATCAGTGTGGAACGATTCAGAAATCAGTCAAAATCGATTTCGAACTGTACAATTTGAACACGCCTAACTCATACCCGTGCAATTTTTGCGTTTTAAACTTGGAACCCAGAGCCACCGTACATCGTTGTAGAGCGTAGATGGGATCTACCGGGAATTTTCCAACGGGAATATTCTTTATTCCAACGGGAATAAACCCTTGTTGGATGTTAATATACCGAGTCACACACAACCAAAATGTGGTATGCCTGAAGAGTGCTCAACTTCTCCAAACAAAGACTGGTTCACCCCTGCGCAATCAACTAGTTTCAGACATACAAATAAAAAGAGACAGTAGCTAATTTGTGAGTAAAGTGAAACTGCAACCTCATATTTTACTTCAGAAAATGAGGATTTGAATTTATGCTCTTGAATTTTTCCAAACGTTCGCATGCATGTTTGCCTCACTCATAGTTTACCCTTATAATTTGAATAGAATTTATACATTCTTCAATCATCTAGAAGTTCTTTTTCGTAATTCTCGATGCCATGTTTCTGGGAGACAACAATTTGCAATGTTTTTAGAAGCGTCACGGGGACTTTGATGGAACAAATACCCTGAAGGGGATTTTTAGATCAAGAAAGAACTTCCTCAGCCGACGATCTCACCATCTGAAGCAGGCGTAGTTCGTGAAAGTTGAATTTTTATTCGAAGGCTTCAATCGCCTCGAGACCAATGGATCAAACTCAGCCAAAGTTTGGCATCTCCATATGGCTGCGCATTTCCAAAGGCTTCCCCAGGCCGGCCAGATTGTAGAAGGAATTTATGAAGGACATCCTTCAGTGCCATTTGTGTTATTAGCCTGAACCTCTCCTCCCAGAGGTGCCTCCTCATAGCATCCTTTCGGGAAATTGGAACATTTCTTCAAGTTTGCCTAGAGATATTTGTAGAGTTCTCTCTTCTTGAAAGGCGCTCTCTGGAGTGCCGTCAGTTAGCATCTTCTCAACCGCTTGACTTCTGTACGATATCTGGGTGTCCATTCTTTGTCTCGGTGTCGATAGCGCAAAGTTTCAATACGTGAGATGCAATACAAGCGGACGCTCTTCGAAAAGTGCCGACGCGGAGACTGCCGTGTATAGGAGATTGAAGTTTTGACTGACATAAAATAAAGTGCGTCGTAATAACAAGCGTTTGCAGCCTACTTCGAAGGGATATCACTTCCCGAGGGCCTGCCTAATTATTGTTGTGCTTCGTGAATTTTTACCTTTCCTTTTATTGCGTTTCACTGATGTTAAGAATAACCTTTATGGTTGACACGTTTATTTTCCTTTTTCTTTTTAATATAATAATAGTTCTTGTTAACAAATATGACAACTTTGCTAGCGGCTTTCCTTGCACTCGTGCTCATGACCTAGCTTACGAGATATTTTATAGATGAGCTCCTGCTTAACATTATCACATGGGGACGTGGCGGAGGTAAATTTTGAAACTTTAGTTCAGAGGAAGTACATAGTTGTGAGTTTTCAAAGCCCTGTTCTCCTTCATATCTCTGCATCCACACTGTGAGTAGTAGTAGTAGTAGTAGTAGTAGTAG
>VOMN01140495.1:0-18280 GCA_014899125.1 Orchestia grillus
CGAAAATTTATAAAGGTTGGGCAATTTCAGAATTCCCATGCTTTTATAAGAGTCGTCAGTGTGCTCATTGTAGTCCAGATGCGCAATAACTCGTGTGACTTTTTCCGAAGGGTAAACACTTAGTATGAGAGTATGGAACAGGTGGCACCCCGTGTGGCCTGGGTGTGAAGACCCAAACCTCGCCAAGGTATTCGTACCAGTAGCTCCTCTCTGGACAAGGCAAATGCCCTGCTCTGTTTAGGTCCTCCAACACCCGGTCGTCCGTCGGCCGTACCGACCAGAGCTTCAGGATGCCTATTTGCGTTTGTAACGTGCTAGTTCTTGATGTCGCTTTAATCGTTTTCTGTAGTTTAATTTATACTTATCTTCAACAATACTTTTATGGATGGAATTAGTTTTTTATAAGGATATGCGCAACTGAACCATCATTCTGTGGTTATGTATAATATTCAAAAGTTTCCTTGAACATGTGTCCCTTTATTTGAAACATTTTTAATGATATGAATTAGTGGATTAACTATCGGTATTACGAGATTCATTGAAATTTTTTGTAGAATCATGCTCAAAATAATAGCATACTTTGATTGAGACATAAAATTTGTACACTTTGTACTTCAAAAACAAATACTACAGGGTAGTAAGAGGGTGTAATATTGCTAAATATTGAAAACGGACGTATTATAAGAGCCAGTTACTCTAGTTTCCAAATAAGACTTATGTTTTTTCGTCAATATAAAGTCATTTAACTTTCATCATTTCAAGCTTCATTTATGGTATATAATTTCAGTAAAAAAGTAACTCTGAGAGAATGGTCTCTTGAAATATCTAACCTAATTTGATATAGCTTGAGGTGTTCAGCAGGTAGTATGCCGTGCGTAGACATGAATCGTCTGTGACGCTTAAAAAATCATATTTCAATGGCTTGTCGATCTTTGTTATTGAATTATTACGATACTTGCGCTTTATTTTCACGCTACATCACTGAATTATCACAAATATATGCGTGCATAAAACTTGTCTACCGTAGTTAGATTACGGTGAAGCATTCAAGGAGGTATGCGCCTTACTACAAATATTTTTAGGAGATGGTTTGTGTACTTATCGTGTTGTACGTGGTAACGGTCGAGTGCGCATAAAATGAAAATATCACATCAGAAAGCTTTGACGTTAGCCTTGCAGGACGTGCGGATCGAGCCAGCGTCGCGCAATCGATGGAAGAGGTGTTGGAGCGCTGGAAGGCAATTGTGCAGCTTGTTGCATGATGCTCCCTATTAACTCTTTGACGGCCTCGTTTGTTACCCAAGCTCTCTTGTGCACGCCAAGCGCTTTTTGTGTCGCCGAAAAAGTAAATTTCGCTCCTTTTTTCACCAGATTTAACGAAGAGGAAAGTGTCGGGCGTGATGCGCATTTTAGCGCTCGCGACATCGACTTAAAATGTTCCCTCACCACACAGGCTTGAATGAAGACGGCAAGATTTTGTACTGGTATCTAGGCCTAGATAAGGGAAAATTCCGGTCGTTCACCGTTGTGATGAACTACAAGTCATCTTCTGCATCATTTTATGAGGGACATTCAATAGTTCTTTTCAAGCTTTTTTGCATGCAGCGTTCACATAAGTTTTCAGTGCAATCCGGAATTTAAATTTAGCGTATATATAAGTTGAGGATTGAGACTTCATAATTTCTCTTCTAAAGTTTATATTGAGGGAATTCGAGTGCATTGGGAAACGTGCCCGAGATCGTACATGTGATGAAATATTGTAAGTCAAGCACATACATTTCTCTGAGGTCTTGACTGAATATCCGTTGAAGTTTGAAGTCTGCTAAGTAGCATTAACTTGCCAAAATCTTGCAGGAAGTGAAAAAAATATATAACGTCAATGAAATTAAGCTGAACGAGTTATACGTGAGAATTGTTCGGAAAACTAATCATGAATTCTGCGTGCCGGGATATTTTGTAGTTGCTCGTTTGAAAGCGAACTAAGTCAAATTATTAGTAGTATTGATAATGCTGTTCACATTCAGAATCGCATCAGTGTATAACTAGTGAACCCGATGAAAACATAGCTTTGATTGGAATTACTGTTGTGTCACGGAATGTTACACCGAGTTCGCCTGAGCGCACGCCTGCTGCAGTGTAACGATCGCATCTTGCGATTAGCATCTCAGGTGTGACATGCTGCCCATGGAGTGCAGGCATGGAGGTTCGAGCGCTTAATTCCCAATGGGCGATTTCAAGAAAGTGTGTACCCCACCAAAAGTAGCTCAACTTCTGGAAACCAAACCATTTCAAGTGTTCCGTTGTGACGCAGCAGAGCGTGTCACTCGAGCCTCGGCGATTTTGACGCATGGTTTTGGAGGGCGCGCGGTTGTGCGTACATAAATCGGGACGCACGTACGCGGTTAGACGGTCTCTATGGTGACGCTCCTCAGGGGACTCGTGAGGATAAAATGGAGAGCGTGTCACCTGGGTGACGGTGCTGCATCTGCTGCACTCTTTCTCGCGGGCTCGGCACTCCACCGCTGGCTCTATGTACAGTCTTCCTTGTAAGCGAGGTCTTCCCGTGTCAAAAACAGGGCCTGCAGTCTTCCGTGTAAAAAAAATCCGTGTAACTTTTCAAAAGAACGAGAAAGGAAGAGCTTTATTCCAGTCAAGTTCTGATTTATTACGCAAATATGTTTTATGCAATAAAATATTTAAATAACTTTTGTACTTACAGTGTTTGTACAATATTACATTCTAACTTTCGCATCATATAAAGAATAATTCATTTTACCAATTTATTGTATGTTCAGTAAACTGATTTTACTCCTAATTATCATCTATCAAACTTCAGCAAAGTTTGTGAAATATTGGTATTTTAACTCTTCCGTTAGATTTAAGATCGTGTAAAATCACTATCAATACTGAAAATGGGCAAGAAATTTGACCTCACTGAAAAAGATTGGCTGAAATTATTTTTACTCATAGAACTGTTATGTCAACACTTGAAATATCTAAAAAGTAAAGTCGTGATCACAGCACTACCTAATCATTAGTGTTTTCTAGTAAAACATGGTGATAAAACATCAGAAAGAGCGCAGTTAGGAACGTTATCTGCAACGAATATTCGTGAAACCTATGGAGAAAATTTTGAAAGTCCTCATTTTACCAGCAAGAACATTTTAGAAGCGGTTGGTGTGCCATAAGTTGGTAAAGCCACCAGGTGTAGGATCCTCAATACTCTAGCTAAAGTAAGGCCTCCCATCAAAAGACCCCCACTGAGCGAAGAAAACAAAACCAGAAGGGTTGAACGGGCACAGAATTGCATAAAGGTCAATTTGAGTGGTGTCATTTGGACTGGTGAGTCCCGTGCAACGCTCGAGAGACTGGTGGTCAGTGGGCTGGTCATGGGTGGTCATCTGCTGGCTGTTAGATGGTCGTGCGGCAGTGGTGCTCATTGGTCGACAGCGAGATGGTTGCAGAGTCATGTTTCGGGCAAGTATCGAAGGAGATGAGTTAATTAGCGCCTACCAACTACCGAAAAGATTGAAATTGAATTTAAATTCATATAGTAAACTTAAGAGGATACCTTTCATCCCGGTCTTGATGATCAACCAATTAATAAAAGACGGTCTTTGATATTTTAACAGGATAATCCACCTGCACACCGATCAAAGAATAGAACCAAATGGCTGTTTTAGACCACGGATTCAAAGGGCACAATTTATTTGTGGCCGCCAAACAGTCCCAATCTGAATCCCATAGAAAATTTATGGTCCATTGTCAAATGGAAGATTTATGCTGATGTCAATCTACACTCAAGCAAAGAAGTCCTGTGGAAAGTAATTGAAAGTGCTTGTCAATCAATAAAACCTTCTGAGACAGCACCTGACAAGCGTCCATTAGGGTATTTATAGAATGGAGAAAACAATGATTGCTCACAGCCTTCATTAAAAGTCTTGGTTGTTTTTCGTTCGATTATACATACCTTGTCGCACTCTAATTGAGAAAAGAAGTACGCACGCAATGCCATCGATGGAATACAGAATAGAAATGTCTTTCTTGTTTTTCTGTTCCTTTACATCACCAAAGTGAAGTTTAACTTAAAACATACATATATGAATGGATCATTGAAAATAGTTAATCTTTTTTCACTTTAATATTAAGTTCAGATTCATAATGCGTAACTAAAAAAAAACAGTTCTGAAACTCGAAGATATTCTGGAAATCATTCTTGTACAGGAAAATATCGTCCAAAAATTGCATTGCACAATCGAGCAGAGCAATTGGGGTACATGCAATTGAACATGCAATACATTGTGTTTTAAATCTAGTATATTTAGTGACTGTTCACGGAGCGTAGTGAGGAGTGTAGGGTTTAATCTCTCTAACGATGCAAAACACTCCGTGACCACGCTAAAACCAGCCCATGCCCACGCCTGGGAACCGAACCAGTGACCTCAACAAAGGCAGGCGCTCTAACGCTGGACCTAGAATACGGTGTAGGGATGTCAGGTCAACTCGAACGTTGAACTCTACAGGGTCCTTGCTCTAATATCATGAACTTCGTGGCCGACAACGGGTTATTAGAAGTTTTATGTATTACTTTATTTTAAAATATGGTTCTGAGCTCATACGTAATTGCAATTCTGATGTATACTGGGACGTTCAGGAGTGTTTCTCTGATGATTTCCAGCGTTCCACTTGTACTGAAAATTTTGTGAGTGATTCTAATTTTTTTTAGTGTTATAAATTCTATTAAGGCTCTCCTCACAATGTAAGTGTATTCCGTTGATGACTGCCAAGACCCTTCATTTTGATTTCTCTTTTTCAGCAATGACACCATTAGTAGTTATAGAAAAGATAGCAACACTTCACTAACTCGAACTATCTCGCACCGAATGAATAGAGACCATTTTGTAAGGACTTAAGAGAACAGGGAATCTATACACAAGGTATATTCTCATACAGGATCCCCTGTGCCTACAAAAAGCAAATTATGAAGGAAAGGGAAGAAAAAATAAAGAGTAATTAGCGAAAAATTCGTGAAAATGAAAATAGAAAGAAGCGAAGTGTGCTCGAAAGATGGAAGTTCCGAAGGCCTAGCTGTAGCCGAGGTAACCTAACAGTGTGCTCCCTAGCACACCAGTCCCCATAACCTAGGATTAAATGACACTAATTGTGTCTCTGTTGAGTTCGTTTTTGTTCAAGACGATGTTAACGAAATACTTCCTTCTTGTGTATCTGTTTCCATTTCGCAATTATCGTGCTGACTTTTCACTATGCAAAAAACTGAAATCTCCCTATTTTCTTAACCTTACGGATATTTATGCATCCTTATTGACTAATATTACTTTTTCAACATTTTTGCACGAACGCGAGTCCCCGTTGACTCTTCCTCTTAGCATCAATTCTTATTAAAAATTCATTTGATTCTTTACTATTTTATATTGCGGTAAATACTTTCACAACCCCCAGTTTTAATTCTTATTCATGGTGCCGTGAACATTAACACTTTCTTTTGTTTTTATTCCTTCGTACTCTGTAAGAGATGCCCTTATCGACGAGAAACCTGCACGCTGCTTTATGAAATGTATGACATACAAGAGAAACAATGCTCGATATTTTTCGATGTGTACTTCCTTCTCTGATGCTTCCATTTCAGCTGCCACGCAAACATCGATGATTTAAATTCTGTGGGTCCCATCTAAGTCCAATCTGCAGCACAGGCGGAACAGCTTCAATATTCCATATCCTGTTGTTCTTGGCTGCAAGTTTAGGACCCGGTCGGATCTGAGCAAGATTTTTCTTGAGATCTACCGAGATTAGTTGGTGGTCTAACTTTGTCACCAGTGAAGAGAAAAAAATTGCTATTGCATTAGGCGAGGCCACCTTCGAGAGAAGGCCTCGCCCCCCCTGCTGCCGAGAGGTCTTCTCCTTCTTCTTGTTCTTCTTCTTCTCCTTCTTTGTCGGCTGCAGCCTTGACAGGAAGGCAATTGCGGGGCATTTATGTGGCGAGCTTTTTGTGTCTGCTCGCCGCAATGACCTCAACTTGAGCATCTCAATATGTTTCGGACGTTTTAGACTTTAATTTAAGCGCGTCGATGAATTTCATCCCCTCGAGAACCTCGTTTTGTTAAACATTACAGGTTAAAAGGAATTTTTTCTTCAACGATGCCATTGCGGAGCTAGACATAGTGCGAGCAAATTGCATTAGAGCTGGTAAAACGAAACTGCTCATGAAGAACCTTTAGTTAGTCACGTCACATTTCATGAAATTATAAAATGTCCTTTAGTTGCCGTCCCCAAGGCTTAGTGAAACAGACCCAAATAGAAAGTTTATCGTGAAACTACATATCGATTTGCTGTACGTTTGTCTGTGTTAGTCACCGCACAGTAATGAACGATGCGACCTAATTTTGTTTTAGTAAGATACGCGTCAGAGCTCGACTTGAAAGAAGTTCTCAATTGGAAATACGTTTTGTCGGTTGAGATACGTCACTGTCTCACATTTCTCAGTTAAGATGCGTCACTGAGACTTACATAGTATTGATACGCAACTGTGAATCACTTTTTCCTCCTGATAATTTCTCTTCAAGTGCCACAGTTCTCAATTGGTGTATAAAAACGCCTCACAATTCTCAATTGGCACCTAACAATGTCTCACAGTTCGCAATCAGCACCTATCTGTGTCTCACAGTGCTCAACTGATATGTAACAATGTCTCACGCTTCTCAATTGGCACATAAAAGTGGCTCACACTTCTCAATTGGGTCATTACAGTGTCTCACTGGTCTCAATTGGCTCATATGTATCAGTGTCTCACAGGTCTCAATTGGCACATATGTATCAGTGTCTCACAGGTCGCAATTGGCACATATGTATCAGTGTCTCACTGGTCTCAATTGGCACATATGTATCAGTGCCTCACAGATCTCAATAGAATATGCGAGTGTCATACAGTAAACAGTTTGAGCATATTCCCGCGCAGTGTATCTGAGCTCTCTGGCGCCGTAAGAATAACGTAAATGGGAATGCTAAAGCGTCAGCGTCACAACGTAAAGTTACGGGGGACGTTGTGGGATCCCGTCATCCCGCCTGGTGCTGCTACGTGTTCGTGATGGCACACATCGCCTCGTGAAGTTTATAGAACCTTTATTAATTCCAACACGTTTTACCGTTGGGTTTTNACGAGGCCAGCACGCTAGCAGTACGCCATGGAGCCCACAAAGTGTAGTTTTTTTAAGTTTTTTCTTCATGGAAAAATTTTAAATGTAATTTTGCTAATCAGATTTCTGAATGGTATGTATAAATAGCCATTTAAATCATTAAAATGTCATTTTATGTTTCAAATTTTGTTTTAATCATTAAATACGTAATTATTATAAGCCCACATGCACTCTCCGAATAAAAGTAGACTCGTCATGTTTCACAGCATGCGTTTCAGAAGAGGAAAACAGCTAGTTCGGCAATATTATTCAAATGCATTGATATGATGTGGGGATGCAAAAATATGTAGAAGATGGTTTTCCATCTAAAAACACCGGGACCTCGGTCTAAAGGTAGAATCAAATAGACAACTTCTCAGATAGCTTGGCTTATGAAAAAGAAATATATTTTGTTTAATTTAACTATTTTGACATGGAAATTGTGAAATGAGTTCGATATAACGCATGTTGCCATCCATCATGAAATAAGATTTCATGAAAATTCTAATGAATGACGACGATGGATTTCACATGATCTGCCAGAGAGCAAATGCCACCAACCACGTGTGGATTACTGCGTCTCGCTGCATTCTCGCCAACTTCAAACAGCTTATTTAAACAGAGTCGCTGGTGGAAACAAGTCTGTCCTCTCTAGTAATGTTAAATACGAGGCAGTGGCTCAGAAACAAGTGAAAGCCTGTCTGACTACCTTGAAAGTTATCTGCTCTAATGAAAATTCTTCCCAGTATACAAGGGATAGGACAGAGTTGTTCAATGTGAACTGTGAGGTGGTAACATTAAGAGCTGAAGGTTACTGCCAGCAGCTAAGACATACGAATACAGTTTTGCAGGGAAGCAGCCTGCGTTGGGACTTCAGAAAAGGAGTGATGCTCCAGTATGACTGCAGAAGTGACTAAAAATCTCGAAATATGTTTTGTAAAATTTCACTATGCTGCTTTACTAACATTATTTTGGCCCTACTCCAACAGGTTATTATTTTCTTAACAGCTTGTAGTATGTAGTCTAACTTAAATGATGCACATTTTTCGGAGTTAACTCCAATTGAATTTTATGAAAACGAAACGTAAAAACTAATAGAAGGTAGAATGATTTTCTTTGCTGATTGAAAGATTTTTGCATTTTGTACATTGATGACAAAATAAATTTATTTTCGACTGCATTTGTATTGATATTCCTAGTTTAAAAAGTTTGAAATTTCCATTCAAATTGTATATTTCTCTCCATGTAGACCTGTGTTGCAGCTATGATGTTGCTGAAAACATGCGAAGCGTTTTTAGGATACCGAAACATATTGAAATCATTCCTTTTGGAATCAGAGGAAGCCTCACGATGCGCATTACTTCACAAAGGACGACCATTATCGTAAGAAAGTGAACTTATCAATGAACTCGTCAAGTGTGACGAGTTCAGCCTCGGTGCCGTGCGTAAGTTCAGGGAAACGCGGGGCACAAAATCCGCGAGTTAGGCTTGTTTCCTCATTCTTACTTTCGAACTCGAAAGTTTCTTTGCAGAATGCGAAGCAATTAGAAAGCCCGCACAAACTGACTTCCGCCCATTTTACGAGCTGGAGTTTTCTTCACAACAAAAAGAACCTTCGCTCCTACAGCCAATCGACAAAAGGCGAGAACGGCGAGCTCGCTCATCTGTCGTAATTATCGAGGAAGTGCGCACGAAATTGATCAAATCCCTTTCTGGGTCTGGATTCCATATAAAACGACGCTAGTTTATTTTAGTGCAGTAAAACGTGAATGTTCAGCAACATTTTTACGAAATTTCCTATGCAACTGACGGTTTGAATTTTGGATTATCCAGAGAGATTAATTAGCAGTTTTGTTTGGGCTTTGGATTAATGTACAATGCGTTGACATGGTGATCAGATTCTCGTCCTTGACCCTCAATGAAGATGGGGTTCTCAATGGAAAAGGTCGTGCGAGCGACGGAGGGCACAGTTTCCTCGACCCTCTCTACGTGGTATGCGCTCACAATGCAAAAATAAACGGTCAGGTTCCACAGGAAAATATGCCTAATTTTATCAACATGATTTGAGCCCAGGACCATTGATGTATGTATAGTCCGATTTGAGGAGCGATCTGTCGTGAAGGGAACATTTTTCTCTTTCGACCTTAAGCATGAAATACGAGTAGTGCTTGCGAATGAAGAATCTATCTTTTCAGATGTGTGCTCAAAAAATAATAAAAAGCTAAAGTGGCTCATACTATCTTATTATATCGACAACGATACGGAAAGCATCGTATAATAGTTTCATCACGTTATGTTCATAAAAGTGTGGGACGTATCATTGCCATAGTAATTTGATCGTAGGTGGGCTGCATTACATTTATTTCACTATCTGAAACCTGTTTATGTTGTAAATTAGAAGTCGCGTCTTCCATCACATGCTACGTATTTTTTCAAAGTAAATTGCTTCAACTGGTAAAAAAAAGGAACTGAGTGTACTTTTACTGCTCTGTAATTACTCCGCGTGATTTAAAAGTTCTGTGTATGTAGTGTTTTCCAAAGACAAACGAACGGTAATATTTACCTAACGTACTACACTCAGAATGCAAACATCCTTTGCGCTTGTGATGCAATGAAATATCATCACCTACGAGGAAAGATGTTTAAAATAACCGCATTCGTGGGCAGTGAAGATGGTACGAAAGTGACGTATTCAAGTATATACATTTAGTTTGAGGATCCAAACTTGAACTAAAAATTGTACAAGTCTCTTTTGAAATGGAGCGCAAACTTTGAAAACGCATCTATAAATTTCACTGCTCAGTTTTGATGAGTATTGATAGCGTAAATTTAAGGTGCACCAGTTTAAGAGATCTAAGAAATCATTTAATGATGAGTTTCTACGTAGACTCCATGTAACGCACTAGTGTCCAACCGTCTCCGCTCAAACAGTATCACCCGATGCTTAAGTTTGGTATGAATTTGTACAGGGAGATTTTTGAATATGGGGCCTAAAAAATTATTTAATAACTTTTATATTATTAAATAGATTTGAAAAACAAAGTATTTATGAAATTTTGAAATTCTAGTCTTATTTGAAATGTTTGTAACCTGGATACACAGTCTAGCATAAAGCCACGTGCCACACGACTTCTGTGAATACGAGTATTCTGCATGAGAATTTTCCGAAAAATTTGATCTCAATATTTGGTGATGTTGAATGGCCAGCTAGGTCTCCTGACCTATCACCTTTGGATTTTTTCCTTTGGAAATTGATGATTTCTTTAAGGAAAAGTTTGCTGTGAAAAATCAACAACTCTACACCAGCTCAAGGCATCCATCAAAGAAGAAATCCAGCGAACTGTACCTGATCTCACTAGCGCCGCAATGAAGAGCCTGCGAGTTTCATAAATGTTTTTTTTAATCTATTCAATAATATAGAAGTTATTCAATATTCCTTTAAGCCCCATATTTAAACATTACCCTGTATTTAAAGAAGTTTCTTAACTCAAACGATAACGCTGAAATTTAATAGCACTGCTCGACATGACTGTGCGGCATATGAAAAAGTATCACTTTAGGCAGAGATGCGCTCGTGGATATTTACGTGGAAAAAATTTGATCAGAATTTGCTGGAGTTGGAACGAATTTGAGTCTAATTAAGTTATGAGCCAGTATTTCCTCCAAAAACCAGATAACACTACCCATTTTCCAATTGTAGTATAAACTTTCAATAAGTAAGAGCAACAATGAATATTTATAGATAACGTGGATTCTTTGCTGATTAAACACATTTTTCCAGCACTCCTTTCTTCAAGGCTTGGGATTAATTAAGTCGAAAGGCTGTTGCTACCACCGTTGGCAAACCGAACCCACCTGAAAATTGGTGTACGATACGGGGAAAAAGGAAGTAAAAAGTCATTCATGAAAGTTTCGTCGAAATACTCGATACTTCTGTAGCAGTTGGTTAGCGGGAGGCTTTTCGTGGTTTGATGAGCTAGGCTTTCACTGACTCGAATATTCTTTATTTTTTCTTAAATTAGCGTGCTAAACAGCGAAGCACTATACTTCAAAAGTAAATACTTCTTGTGTTCATAAACCTACAGTCCAAAAACCATCCTACTTATTTAACAATGTATTTCGAATCATTAATATTGTCCACTCTTCATGTTGCGTACCAACGTCCCCTGAAAAAGATATGATGTCTTTTTCTAACACGAGAGTCAATTTCATCTGTGTAAACACCAGGTATCAGGAGATAAAATATGCCCGCAACCTATCCAGTGCTATGCAGCATGAACTCAGGGAATCTTCTGATAATGTAGGCATCACAAATTTTCATGCTTTCGCTGAAACGGTCTAGCAACTCCCACCAGAGTTATTTACTTTTCGGAAATTAATTTCTAACCCAGACGTTAAGCGTAGTGCTAGGCCGCTTTGGGAAGCATTAGTATGGCAGGAGGGTTCCCTGAAATGCGGGGTCAGTGCGCTGGACCAGCATCATTTATTAGAGGTTCCCTCCCTGATCACTGTGACACAGATGACCCTCCCTGGCGAGCTGCTCATTAGTTTACGTTGCCCCGCAACTCGATCTGAGGACCTACTCACGCTGACGTTTCTCATATCAAGAACTGCGTGGCTCACTTCTGTCCACCTAAAGCATTTGGATTATTTCGTGGCGTTAAAAGGGGACGTGCACTGAGTGCTGATTGCTGTTCCGTACGGTCGACAGTTTAGATTAGGATTTGCTTCGAAGATTACTTTATTGTGGTGCACAATTCAATTAGACTTTGACGAATGATTTTCATTTAAATTTCACAAAAATATACGATTGTAGGATCTGTGCGTGTTGGGCATTACGACAAAGGTCCTGAACGTGCTCACGATCATTCACATCGCAGGCTTAGACAAATCTCAGGCTTTTGAGCCATTACGGCCAAGGATCAGAAACACAAATCCAGAAGCTGTTGCGTGACAGGCTTCGGTCGCTGATGCTTCGCAAAAAGTTTTTTTTTTAGAAAAACTATTGAGTAGTTGTGCATGGCGGTCAATAATTTGTTAATAGTCTTCCGTGAAGATAGGAGAAGGTGAGTTCGATAAATTTAATAAAGAATTATAAATGAATTCTAACCGAGCGTGAGTTGGAGAAAAAAATAAGAGCAATGGGCTTCTGATACTTTTAGGGTGAAGCACTGGAAACATGCTTGAGGAATTATAATATCTCTTTAGAGGGTTCAATGAAGATACATATGCATGGTGCAATATCGTATTACACACATAGGTGCGCTTGAGAGTGCCCGCCGCAATGGAAGTTTCTAGTGAACAGTATACGGAACAGGACAGTCGGACCTCAAGCTAGGGCTTACCAGGTAGGGAACAATATTTCATATTACCTATAAAATTCGTAAATGAGTATACGAGATGCATCTGAAATGTACCTAACACATATAAGAACATGTCTTACCACACTGACGAGGGGTAACAAGTATAAATTGTAGTTGGTCACTACAGTCTTATACCCGATTAGGCCCTAGATGTACATACACCCTAAGTTCATGGACTGATTCTTTAGTGGCTGTGTAAATGTTTTTTGACATCAGTTTCCTGACGTTCCGACCAGTATCTTGCTGCATTAAATTATCAAATGCACGAGATTATAGTACGTGCAACCAGTTGCTTAATTTCGATTCTCATCGCTGGAAAATTCAATTCCGCGTTTGAGACAACGGTCATTAGGTTGAGAAACGTTGATCGCATGCAAATGTCAGTATTTATAATTATTGCGTTAATGCCCTGTTTGTATTTATCATTCTAATTTATTCTGGTTTGAGCATTTTTTCGTCGTTCAACTGTCGAGACACTTCGTTCTGTCTTCCTCGAATGTTATTTGCGAAAATGAGTTTCGTATAAAGTTATGCGAGTTGTGAGCAGTCGTTCAGGCCTTCCTTCTTGGGAATCCTTTATGGGATTTTAATGTTCTGATTCTGAAATCGTTTTCGATTCTAATTGGTCGTAAATTTATAGTTATCTCGCATAACATTCTTCGAACATTTTGTATTGAGAGTTTTTAAGACACGATGTGTAGAAAACCATAACAAAATATCTGTTGGATGGAATATTAAAACAACTCAAATCCATCACCCAACCTCCGAAATTGCAGTTTATCAGGGATAAACTGCATACCAGTTCTTTACGTTCAGGTGAATCGAACGGTCCTATTTATGTTTTAAATTATTTCGTTCATTGCATTCGCTTTCGTAGAACTGTTTCGTTCGTGTGCGTGCTGTGAATCAGAGATTACGCAACAAAGCGTAGATAAGCCCAGGAATGTGTTTTTTGCCTCTATTTGTTAGCTTCCTCTCCTTTTATTTACTCGAGGAAGTTTGCGCATTGGAACTCCGCGGCCTCTTTGGAAACAGGATGCAGGATGGCTGAAACTCTCCGCTCGTTTTGGTAACGCAGTTGAGTTCGAATCACATGAATATCAATGCGATACTGAAATGAGTGTTTGAGGGTCATAACGTGATGAGTGGTCCTGCTGACATGAAATACTATAGCGTGTGCTTAATTTGCGCTACTTATAGCATATTTAGATATGTACTTCACAGCACATGTCTTATAATGACAGTTGTATTGGCATTCCTGTGTTAATGTGCGAGTGTGTGTTTTCTTAAATTGGATTGTTTAACAAAATAGATAGCTGTGACGTATTTTTTACTCATGTTTGTGGTCTTGAGATTTTTGAGAAACGCTGAGATTTTGATGTATCATTAAATAGTAATAATTTATGCTCCTATCTATTATACTTTCAATTATTTAGAATATCTAAATTTCTCTCGTTGTTTTTTTCGTTATACTTCGCTTCAGACGGTGATATTGAAAACGCTCTAGATTGCCCATTTGTGGTGAACGTTTGTGCTGCCAAAGTAATGCGCTCGCATCACGGCCCGTTGAGTATTACCACCATATTCTGCCAGGCTGATGGTGCATTAAAAGTATTAGAACGTATGATGCATCGCTCCCTCCATTGCTCCACTTTTCCAAAAGAATTAGGAGCCAAATTATTTGGAACCAAGGTTGTTCACGTTCGCATTGTGACCACAGGTTCGTGTATCCTCTACAGATCTTATCAATTTCCATCTCCTACACGTAGGCTGCCCGTGTCACGCACTGATGCGTGACACGGGGTGATAAGATGACCGCCCGCCTGTCATTCCATGTCATATCTCGCTAAAATTCCTTGAATGTCGCTAATCCGACGAATCTCCCCTGCGCTCACCGGATGTATTCACTCAAGATCCATGTTTCTGACGACTCTTGAGCCTTTGTATGAAGACGTGTGCCATCTAAATTGAGTTATAATTACTTGTCCAGTCGTCTGCTATTTTGCTGCCTGGGCACATTCAGCTTTTGAGATCCTAAGGAAGAGTCACAGGCGTTGTTAAATGATCGAAGTCTAACCCGTGTGTTAACCTTTTCTAGTCAGCGTTCGCGTAATGACTCATATATCTAGAAGTATGATTTTTTTGCTTCAGTAGGTGTATATAAATAATTTTGAAAATAGTGTAATGACAATGCAGTGATTGTTGTATTAATAGTTGTCACGTTTAATTTATTTCAATGCGTTTTTAAGACATGCACATCTCGTTAGACTTACAGTAAATATCTGCGACGTATACGTGTGGCAGGAGACTCGAAAAGATTAAAATAATATCCACATTATTTCCATCTGCAGTCTACACACATGAATTTCAAATGTACTCTTAGGCGGATGCTGCTGCATTTTCCTGAAAAGTTAACTACAGCCTTCCTGCACACACAAAGCTGCAGCTAGTTGTTCGTTCAAAGCTAAACGTAGCCTCATCGCCTGAATGATTTGGTCGACACAGGGTCAATTACAGCGCTGGGTCGACGACAGCTCCTTCCAGCCTGCGTGTTGAGGTCATCAACGATTAGCGCGGGTGCTCGGGAAGGAGTCATTCGACTCTGCTGAGATACTGAACTATTTCTGGAAGCCATGCTATTTTTATGAGCTCGACTCTGTCGGAGCTTAGCTATTCTGCGGGCTGAATTATGCTTACTGGCTAATCTACCTTTGTATATTTAAGAGTTACGAGCTAACTCTTTTTAGAAGCCAAGTTCTTTTTAAGGGTTAAATTATTTCATTAGCTCAACAGTGTGTGTAGGTGGATTTTTTTATAGGTTGAGCTCTTTTTAATGAGCCATACTATTTTTATGGATCAAACTGCCAACATGAGCTGAATTATTCGGTCTCGAGTTTTCTTTCATGAATCCAACTCTTTTCACGACTGAATTATTTTCGAAAGTTTGAACTATTTTTATGGGCTGAAATTTTTTTGTTTTCTTTTGTATACTGAAATATTTCAACGGTTCTACTGGTGTTTAAAAGCTATACTATTTTCATAAGCAAGACCATTTTTTAAAGCTAAACTGTATCTGTTTTTTAGGCTAAACAATTTTATGGGCTAAACTGGGATCATATATGGGCTGAGGTATAGTGAATAAATATTTCTTGTTAAACTATATTTCTAGATAGAAAATTCCCATAGTTCCCATACCTAAGAAAACTCCAAAAATGCATGTTCTTCTGTGTACTTTATTTAGTACTTCTATCTAAATGTCTCACTACAACCAATTTCATTCCTAGTTAAGTTTTCGTTTTAATCTTTCTTGTTGTAGTTTTTACGTAGTGAACATTCAGAGCTCCATTCATTGAATAATCAAATGTACAGCGCACGTCTCGTATCTTCAGTGAAGCCTTTAATAAACACATAATTGTAGGGCTTACGGGTCCTGCGTGTTAGAATTGACTTGTTCAGATTTTTGTCACTCCTGTCTTACAGAGTTGACTCTTAACTGTCATTTTGTCTCTCAGCTGAGCGCGTGCCTTCCACGCAATTGTTGCTCATGAGTCCAAAGAGGTTGAAGAACTTTGAGAAATATGAGTATGCAATTTTTTATGGTTATCGTAAAAGCTGCGCCTCAGAATTGATAAACATATGAGGCAAATGAAATCAGGTGCTATGTAAATACGACCTAACTTTCTTAGCTCTTTTTACGACGATAACACTGAACTAAGACGCCTTTGGAAACTTGGGAATTCATTAAATTATTTCGTTACCGGATGGAAAATTTAGTTCTCATTTTCCAGCCTTTTTAATGTATATCCTAGCGTGTTGAGCGTGTGTAATTATTAAGAGTTGTAAGATGATGAGCGCTCGAGTTAGGAGCGTAATTCAAGCGTAATGGTCACGAAAAAATCTTGATATTATCATTCACCTAGCCTGCAAAACTGAATACTGTATTGCTCGAGGTTTGACGAGACACATGTTACGCAACCGTTGTATTTTACAGGTTAACTTTCATGTGGTAAATTTCACTTGAGCTTTATTGCTTCACTTATTATTGTGTAGACTTTACTCTTATATGAAGATGGTAAGCAGTGAACAGTATTGACTCTAGGTATGTAAGTTTTTTAAACAGTTCAATTGTATGCATAAATGAAGAAAGAAATATGCCCGTTTTTTAACAATGACACAGTGGACAGTAGTTTGTTTTATCATTAACTGAGAGGGTTTTGCGCAAGAATTCTTACACAGTTTCACCGGGAATTTCTATTCACCGCGGTTCTTTTCATACTTCGGGGGCCCCTAATGCGGCTCTTCTTAAGTGCAAGTTGTTTAGAGATGTTGTAATTTTTGAGCATAATCTTGAGGGTGAATTCGGAGGCTTTCCTTTGTCGTCCATAAAATAATCAGCTTTGCTGTGGGCCGCTTTAGTCTCGTAATCTGGAGCTGCTCCAGCCGTTGTTCTTACTTGCTCGCATGTACTTCGCCTGCGCCGTAGCACTCTGTCTACTGCTCGTGTGCGGACTTGAGCACTGCCTACTACATCAAACCCGCGTGGAAAAGATACGAATTTATATTTTACCTGTAATACGGTTCATAATTTTAACTTTTGTACGAGTACAATTGTGATATGAAGGCAAATTTCATGTCGAAGGTGATTCATTTCAGTTCTCTCGCTTCCGGCATTTAACTTTTTCCTCGGCAAGGATGAGTTAGCTCGTTTTTACCCGACTTTAATTTTCAACTTTACCCGGGTAAACTTGTCAAATGTACGATTCAATAGAAGAAAAATCCGTGACACGAGCTTGCTCGTCATCCTTTGATCTAACGCAGTACAAACCGACCATTCCCGAGTGTGCTCATACGTCTCGAGCTAACGAAGTCTTCTCAAAATTGTGCACTTGTGCGTTTCAGCAGAAAACCTGCAAGGGAAGGAGTAAAGATAGGATTCAATGACTAGGAAGAGGTTTTATTATAGCATGGATTGAATGCACAGATTAAAGTAAAAAATGTGTAGGTTTTACTTGCGTTGCTGTACAGAGTGCTATGGTATAAATTTGTTCAATTGTTTTAGTATGCAAACAGAGTGTTTTTTAATTTTACATTTGCAATCTAAATTTGCATTTAGTTTTAGTTACAAAATTTTTTGTGATTACTCATTATTTTTCATTGTGGCTGAAGTTTCGTTCTGAATATTAGTTTTTCATTTGCTGGCAGTTTTTATGATCATGAAAGAGTGGACGTCACAGAAAACGTGGAAACGAACCAAGCGCGCGCAAACTCTCATGAACAGAAAGATTCCATGTAGCCTCGTCTTTAATTCATGACTTCAAAACTTTAAAATTTATGAAAGAATGACGTTTTTCACGGTCGCGTCGGAAGTTCTGCTTGCCCGTGTTTTATTAAGCCGAGCTCGGCGCGAGGCGATGAGGTGGGCTCGTCTGTCCGATGTGGAGAACAAAGAGGAAATAGAAAATCGGCAATGCAAGCTTTGACGAGCATTAATGGGAGTAATTCTTGATGTACGAGGGTTGAAGTTCCGCTTTTATATTTTAATTTAGATAGGGAAGACTGAAGACACAGCTCATGATGAAATAACTTTTACAGATGAATGATTAAAATTAATAAAAATGAAAGTTTCGACCAACATCCGATGTCATCTTCAGCACTGGAATAAAAATGAAAAGAAAATCAGTCATGCACTGCATAAAAATATGACGCTCCAAAAAGCATGCTACAAAG
>VOMN01140497.1:0-15976 GCA_014899125.1 Orchestia grillus
GCTGTCTTTTTATTGTTTAAATTTTTTCAGAAGCTTCAAATACTATATTTGGGAATTTTAAAAATTGATCGAAGTTACTCAAGAGTTTAAAGAATTACTTCCCAATATCCTTATTGAGCAAATCACAAATGACGTGAGGTCATCGCTGATATCATACGAGAAAGTTGATTGACTTCAGTCTCGAAGCTCTGACGTCATTATTACAAAGTGGCACAGCAAACACCCACCTCAAGTAAAAAAGGATGCATTACATTGCCTCAGTACAATAAGGCATGCCTTTATACTCGTATGTGTACCAGTCAGAACCAAAAGGTATCGATACAAAAAGGAAGAGACGCAAAAAGAAACATACAAAAAGGGAAAAATACAAAAAGGGAAAGATACAAAAAGAGACAGATACAAAAAGAGACAGATGTAAAAAGGTTCCTATGTAAAAAAAATACAGATACAAGAAGGTAAAAATATAAAAAGGCACATACAACATTTAGTTCTATACAGACACTTCATGTACGTATATTTGCCACGTACATACAACGATGTAGAACGCCGTGTTTAAATAAGATTAAGTGCTACAAGAGACCCAAGAACCCTAGTTCATGAAGGACCAGGGAAACAAAAATCAAATTATTTCAATTCATAACTTCGAAAAGTAATTCTCAGAGAGCAGAAAGCGAACAAAGACTGAGTGTCGCACATCCTTCTCCTGAATTCTCCGGGTGCGCCACAGGACAGCGCCTTTCAGCGCTCCCTTTTTTTATCTACGGCATCATAATTTGTTTAGCAAAAATTGGATTTGGCATTGCCATGCAAAGAAGAGCAGAAATGTTTTTCTAAAGGGCTCTGTGGAGTAGTAGTAGTAGTGAAAGCAGCACTTCAGAAACTCAGTGTACCTCGCACCAAAAGAGTAGGGACCATTTAGTATGGAGTTGGGAGAACGAAGAATTTATGCACAGGGTGTGTTCCCACACAAGATCCCCTGCGCATCGAAGCAGCAAGTTAAAAAGGAAGAGGAAGAAAAGACAAATAAGAAATAACGAAGAAGGAATTAAAACGGAAAGAAGCAAAGTGGGCATGAAAGATAGAAGTCCCAAAAGCCTATCTAAAGCTGAAGTAGCCTAACAGTGCCCCCTGGGGGCGCTAGTCCCCATAACATAGGATAGACAAACCTAACTAACCCACCTCTATTGCCTATAGCCTATCCTATGCCCCCTGAGGGGTGGGCTCTGTGGAGCGAAAATACATTTTTAAAGCTTCTGAACCCACCACAATTCCGATTCTGAATTTCATAGCAAAATACAAACCAATTTCAATTGTAATGAAGGAGATTGGAATACGATTCTTATCTGCCTCAGCACCGAAATACTGTAGTGGCTCACTCAGATTGAGATTATATTACATAAGGCTTCTAAATAGGCTCCATGGCGTACTGGTTAGCGTGACGGCCTCGAAGCCAGGAGGATCAGGGTTCGAATCTCGGCTCAGGCGAGACATTTTGCGTTGCCAGGGAGTAGTTCCCTTGAAAAAGAAAGCTTAAACCTGACATTCCTCACATCCCTCACCACACCAGTAGTTGTAAGGCATTGAAAACCCATCGGTAAAACGTGATGGAATTAATAAAGGTTATTTTAGTTAGTTTAAAACTCCATATCCACATGATATGTGATCCAAAAAGAGCAAAAAGAAGGGGCCATTTAGTACAGAATTTAGAATACGTGGAATCTATGCACAGGTGTTTTAACACACGATTCCCTGCGTATATAAACAGCAAGTTAATCAGGAAGAGGGTAATTAAAGATGCAGATTAATCGGCGAAGAAAGCATAAAAATGGGAAGAAGCAAAGTGGGCAAGGAAGATAAAAGTCCCTAAGGCCTAACAAGGAGCCGAAGTAAAACTTAACGGTGAATTTTTTGACATTTGTCAGTTATTTATCCTATTGGCTAGGGCACGGTTCAACAGTAGTACTCAGGTCGGTGTAGAAACTTATTCAAAGAGAACGGCAAAATATCGATAAGCAAGAAAGGAACCTATGAAAAAAATTATTTGGTTCGATTTCAAGAGCCGCGAGATAAGCATCTACATCGTCTGGAAGCCACTCGCTCACTTCAAGCTATGTAGAAAGCCTGACTACTTCGAACATGAACACAGCGGTTTGTACGGGACGAAATAAATGATAGTTTATGGGACTGAAAAGTATTCTTCCGATCGCCAATTGTAAAATTTCAAAGTCATTGAACCTCCTCTTCATAGCATAATGTTGAAATTGGTTTTAAAATAGTTTTGTGTTAAGCGAGTTTGATAAGATAAGCGTTTACAATTAACTACTTTATTTTACATTTTCAACCCGTCACGCTTTGCCATTTTTCAAGTGAAATTTCAAGTCTCAAGCGAAGTATCCTGTATACGGGTTGCATGTTTTGCTATAAAAAGCCAGTCATTGCGGTGCACTTTCAGTTTCTCTAATAGAGTTCAGACTACTCGCATCATCAAGAAGAAAATTGCTTCCAAGACCAGACTACCTCTGCCCTAAACCTTTAACCTCTGTCCAACACTTGAGAGGATCACTTCTCACGGGCTGGTTTATCTAAACTTTATTTAAATTTCCGTGAAATTTTCACGGGTCCTGCTAGTGTTATTCAATACTCGTAGCTACGAATCACTGCCGCATTTGGATTCAATTAAACATCCACACATACTACCAAATAGATTTGAGCTTTGTGAAAAGACCTATGGAATTTCATTAGGCATCTTCTCAGTCCACCAGAGTCGTTCGATCTCAACAAGACTGGACCTGCACAGAGAGCAATGGGACACTGACTGTAAAGCAGCTTCCTATTTCTGTCACCGATCACTGCAGCAATTGGTAGCTATTTTAGTAAGAGCAATGCTTCAAAACTGTTCGAAAGCTTTGCGAACGTACACAGTGTGTCCCACAAAAAAGTACATCGGAGTTCGAATTGATATGACTGCGGAAATATTATAGCTAATTCAATTCTGTAACAAACATGTTATTCGACTATTCGAACTTGTTATTCAAACAGGTATTTAGGCTACCAGTTGCATGGATAAAAAAATAATATTTCTGCAGTCATATCAATTCGAACTGCGATGTACTTTTTTGTGGGACACCCCGTATAGTGCGATTTAAATCTGCTTCGGAAGCAAACGCTCGACTGATGTTTTACAAAACCGAGTTTTACTTTACAAGGCATAAAAACCGAGCACAAAAAAGGCTCCTGCACACGTCAAAATGAAATAAATTTAGCAAGGCAATGATTTCATCTCGTAAAATAATTCCACAAACAACGCAATAAGAGAATTAGTACTCAAAACTTTTTTATTCCAAAATAATTCATTTTTTGCCCTCTTTATTCCGTACGTTCCATCGTTAACAAAATCAGCAATACATATACATCATCATCAAATACATGTTCTGCAATACAGTGTAATTAGTTCACTGCATATTTTGGGCTACTTATGGGCAACATCCATGTTCTCCAGTATTGATTTTCTTTTGTGTAGTTGCACGATGTTTTCTCTCCGTAATTACGTAAGAAATAAGGCTTTTCCTGCAATGTTCACGTCGTATTCAAGGTCCTCCGAGCCTTGCAAGGCATTTTCAAGGATAAAGAAACTTCGTTGCCTTCCACGACCATTTCGGCCAAGCTCGAGCCCCGGAGACAACTCTTTAAGATCCCAGAGCCAGGCTTAGTTCCAGGTGGAAATTAGCGTACAATTTTGCGGCCCCGTGTCATTAAGATAAGCCCCCAAATTGCTCCTTTACTTATAAAAACTGAACAATAGTGGGATAAGCAGCGTAGAAGTCACTCAGGAATAAAAAGTCCCTCTAGTTTAGCAGTAATTAAATGGTCGCGAACACATTCCACCGGAATTATTTCGACCCAATCGCGGTGAAAAACGAGCGAATAAACTGTGCGATGAGCAAACTGTGGAGATCAGTATGCTCGCGTAGTGTTAAACAAAAAGAAACAAAAAATCGTAACTAATGGGCAGTGTGGCCAAGTACTCAGGGTGCGCAGAACATTCTTAGACTAAACAAATTGCAATCAGTTTCTTTTGAGAAAATAGTTTACAAAAAAGTACTAAGAATTTTAATTTTAATTTTGTCAAGCAGTTCCAAATATAGTTATTCAACGTATCCTTCTCTCACTCGAATTAGACCCTGAAGTCTCCGTTGAAATGTAAAAGTTCTACAACAGGAAATTTTTATGAAATATATCTTGGAGTATTTAGGTTCATTCCCGCTGCAATCCATGAGATGTCTCTAATGATTAAATCCGTGAAATGTCTTCATTGATTGAATCCATGGAACGTCTTCATTGATTGAATCCATGGAATGTCTTCATTGATTGAATCCATGGAACGTCTTCATTGATTGAATCCATGGGATGTCTTCATTAATTGTATCCATGGAATGTCTTCATTGATTGAATCCATGGGATTCAAATCAGGTAAAGATGGAGTTTACATTTCTTTACACCAGAACTATGGATAATGAAGTCAAATCCACTCTTGAGTCTTGCTTGAGGGGTGGGAAGGCGCATCATCCTGTTGGAAGCTGGGTCACAGATCTTCGAACCGGCTCTTTAATTTCAGCAATTTCGTGAGTTGCCGTATCTTCAAATCTAAATAAAAATGATTATCGCTGGCAGCATCCACCAGCCTACCTGGACGTCCAGGTACGAATTGATCGCTTTGTTCAAGTGTGTACTTGAACAAAGGCATATTTGTTAAGGGCGGATGTTCACTACCCTTCCTTTGATAGTAGTTCAACAATATGAGCTCTAAGTTCTTTAACATCTTCCATGCGGCTAGATGGCTTCCTATTACATAATGACATAAGTTTTCTAAAATTTTCCAAGCATTGACGGGGCTTTGCATCACATGATAACAAACGTTTTCTAAATTTTTCCAAGCATTTATGGGGCTTTCTATCGCATAATAACGAAAAAACGCTCCCAACAAATTGTGCCTTATGTAAATGACAATTTCAGGAATGAAAGAATTTCAATTTACGCTAAGAGACAGCGAGGAATGGTGGGATTACGATTGACAAAAAAACAGTGAGACGTCAAAATGACCAACAGTTGTTGTCAGCAAGCTTATAAAGGGGTGAAAAGCCATTGGAAACTGAAACAATGATATTGCAGTCAATAATCTGTCGCATCAAGCATTGTTCAATGCACTAGCACGGAGGGATAAGAAAAAATCTCCTAGCCGTTAGAAAATAATGTTATTAAGCATGTAATATAAAGCGACCAATGTTCATACTTCTGTGTCAGTGTATCAAATTGAATGCGAATAATTTCAAACGATTAGCATTTCAGTTTAAATATGCATCTTTGGTACAATTTTCAATCAAAGACGCACTCTCACTAACGATCAGGGAGATGCATCCACGGTCCTAAGTCTATCATTTAACAGCGCCATTGCCAAGCAGGGTTTCGTGAGATATTATAACTCCATAACTTTTGCAAACTAAATATCTATACACGTTTAAACAATCAGAGATCCTGAGCATATTGAAATTTATACCCTCATCTATCAAGTTCACACTGAGTTAGAGCTTATCTCTTGCAGAAAATTGGAATACGGCGCTCATCAGATAATATAAACGAATAGGCACAAAAATCGTACTTTTAAATCGGGAAGAACAATCGTCATCGGACATGAAGTGAATGAAGCTGAATCTGAAGTTGGGGATGGAAACTTTTAACTTAAATGGCAATATTGAATGAAGTGGAATCTTCACAACTCAGTAAGAAAATTTGCTCCTCAAATTATAGTTCATCCCACAAATGGTTTTCGCCAAACAGATGAAAGCATGAGCATCACTGTATGGTCCAAAACGACGTGTGCTCCAGGCTCATCTCTCGTAAGGCGAAGGAAGTTTTTGAGAGCTTGAGGACGAAGAAAAACTCCATCTTAATTAAACCCTGTTGACCTCCATTCAATTGAGGTCTTTGCAAATTGAAAAACTGTAATTGGTGCATTAGTGAAAGCAGGGAAACTGAGGGTAGCATAATTCCGTGATAGCCCCACAAGAAGCCATGAAATATTCATTGGAAGTTTAACAGAAGGCATTGCAATTTTAAAATAATTCACTGTACATGTAAAAGACGAAGCCAAAGAGTTTCAAGTGCCTGCAGATGATGTCACTGATGCTGAAAAAGACATACGAGACTAAACGTACATTTATATTTGTTAAGTAGATGACAAAATGTAAAACTAGAATATCTGAAGGGTCACTTCATTCATTGTGATTTCCGAGGTTGTATGCACGCGTTTCCTACTAATTCTAAGCATAGATTTTCACGAGTAATTTTTTTTTCGTTTATATGTAGATTGCAAAAAAAGTATACGAGATAGCACTCCGGAACAGTTCAGAATTTTTCCATCTACCATCTACATATAAGATCTGAAAACATGATTCTTCAAAATCAAGACGAACAACCACATACCAGACTTGAAACTACGATTCTTCTAAATGAAAAATTTCTGACACGCGGGTAAAAGTTTTCTTGGAGCTCGGTTCAAAATTGAGGCATTCTTGAAACAAAAATTCATCAATCGTAACGAAACTAATCAGCTGGCGCGATACAAAAGACGAAGTTTTTTTTACCCTACGCCTCGCATTGCAAAACCTAACCTACTTTTAAATACACACATCATATTCGCTGGAATTATGAATTCGCAGCGAGCAAATTTTCGAACGAGTTGGCGGAATTCTTGGAGCAGACTATGCAGTTATGGACGCAGGAAGAGAAACGGCCGGTAGCCACCCCCACCGTTTTCTAAACAGACCCATAAATCTGAATGCCACGCCTTCAACCCCCCTGACCGGGGCTTCCGGGCCACATGGGCACAGCAGGAAACCTCTGCCCTGTAGAAGGACCAAGATTTCTCTGAACTCGCCGAGAATACGAAAAGAGTCGTCCGTATTTGTAGCACAAAATGATTTACGAGTCCCACAGACCAAGGAAATCTTGGTGGACCATGAAAAGGTGCAGGTAAGCCCTGCAGATTTCTCCAGAAAAAAAGGCAAAGGAAACTTTGCTTGTTTCTAGCACTCTCGGGGCTGCGTGATGAACGCGCCATGGATTTTTCAGTATTAGCTAAAATGCTTTTGGTACCTTGCACATTTGATGATGAACCATCTGAAATTCCTTCGCGAGTTCTGAAAACTGTCATGCTCGACTAGAAAGAAAATTTCTCGTGGTTCTGTGAGGACCACGTGCTGTGAGAGACTCTGTTCTTCCAGGAAACTAAATCCCCTCAGACGCCACGAAGCGAATGCTGTCTGCAACCGATCGCTTAAGATAAACGAACCAGTTTCAAGAAACGTCCTGGAATTGCGTCTTAGAAATATGTAGTTCACTCGCAGCAGGAGAAATTCCAAGTCCTGAAGCAGAAGAATAGAGGAAACGCTCTCGGAACTACATTGATAGTTTTTCATTCTTATCTACGGTAAAATGATTTCTCTTGATGGCGCACGAGCAGGAAACGTATCCATCAAGTTGATTTGGTCCATTACTTGTGAGAGTTTGAATCCAGAAGCGGTTTGCCATGCACAAAGATGCATGGATAGTAAAGACATTGTTACTTCAACGTTCTCAATACTACACCAAAAAAGAAAGTGATGTTAGACGTTGCGTCTAAATGGTACACTCGTAACACCTAAACCTGGAAAAACTTTAAACTTTTGCTTCAGTGCTGTTTTATTAAAGCTAAGCCAGCATGGCGGTGGAGTTGTAGGGCGATCAGTTCTGCTGCCACTCGTCATTGGGAGAGCAGTGAGCGTGCACAACACGTTTTAATTTTAATAACCTATGTATATTCACATGCATTCCTACAGACTCGACTCTAGAAATTAGTTCTGACCATCGATTTAGCGACGTGAGTACACTTCTTGGTGCACCAACAGTTCCAAATGTTTCTGATTCTATCAAAATGCATAACTTTCGGCGATTTGGATTCAAGCCAGCGATCAATGCATGAATAATACATACATACATACATTAGTTACACAGTACTCCGAAATATAGCTCACTTCAATTCCTCTCTCACTAATGTTGATGCTCAATATGTACATAAAATAAAAATGCTCTTTGAGAACGTCTGCTTAGTGAATCGTTTATAAAAATAATTCTACATTTCGAATGAGAAATGAACTGTTGGTCTCGCATTTATTATTATTCAACCTCTTATTTTTCACGAAATTCATGAACGCACAGCTCGTGCTTCCACGTGTCACTGTTGCTGCAAATCGCTTTTCATAAAACGACATCTCGGGCATCGGAAATCTGTGTGAAGTTATAGTTCATCGTCGGAAAAGTATCATGTTTTCGTGTTGTTTTTCTGGGCAGAAAATAAGATGGATTCCTTTCCTTTCAATGGTCTCGGTTACGCTTGACGTAAATAGGCATATCTGCTACGAGGAAAGGAAGTTTTCGTTCGTTTCTGCATGGACTCCTAAGAAAAAGTTTCGGAATGTTTTCCGCAGCTTGATAGATTTCTTTCGAGAAACCAAGGAATTACGATTTGTAACGAATAACATGTTGTTGCGAAAGTCATCACGATTTTTTGCTCAAAATGAAAGCTATGTTGCACTTTCACGAGAATATAAATATTCTGAAAACTAGTGAGGCCAAATTATTACCACGGCGTTCCTTCTGCAGTTGTAACAGCGCCGTCTGTTCGAGATGCAAAAGAAAACGTGAGACGACACTTGAATCCTCATGATAAAGGTTAGGTTGGGTTTGGTTAGAAAGGTTTTTACTTGCTCTGAAAATATTAAGCTTATATTCAAGTTACATTCTTGTTTGCAACGCAAATATTGACATCGCAATGATTTATAAATTTAAATCATGCATTTCTTTAAACTTTGATGGAGGAAGGACGTAAAATTAATACCAGAACTTAACACGCTGCCTACGTAAGAATGTTTATACCCACACGCTGTTCCAGAAAGGGAACCGAATTGGAATTCCTCGACATTTTTGTGTTTGCTCTCACTCTGAACTCGAGTTAACGGTATCTAGTTATCTTAAATATTCACGTGAGGAGGTTTTCTGTAAACGTAAATAAAATGAGTGTTGGCATTCTACTACGCAACACAGGTTGATTAGTACACTGATGACTCAATACGTAGGTAATTTGTCAAGAATGCATAAAAACAATTTTTCCCGTAACTCACAAGAGTCACTTACAGATGTATAATTGTCCAGTCACTTCCAATACTCGGCTTGTCAGCCTACAATATTTGGTACGAAAAAAAACTTCGTCGACCAGAGATGAAATGCAATCACACTCAGGAATCTCTATGACTCGTATTAAGATTACTACGGCGTGTGAGTTCATTCCATCAATTGGCGCTCAGAAAATTTCCGATATAGGAGACGTGCCCGTGAGTATAGAGTGCAGGAAGTAAGTTGTTATTATTATAACGAAAGCTGAAAGCTCTGCGTCCACATGAAATGTGATTCAAAAAGAGAGAAAAGAAGGGATAATTTTGGGTGGATCTATGCTTAAGGTGTGTCCCCACACAGGATCCCTTAAGCATAGAAATAACGAGTAACAAAAATGAAGAGAGAAGAGAAGGAAGGGATTGCGAGGAAGGCGAAAAGGTAGACAATGTAAAACAGTCCTCGAAAAGATCCATCTATACCTGAGGCTACCTCACTGAGGTGGGAGTCACAAATCTTACTTTTCACGACATATCATTTCCAAGATTTAGCGGCTTTCCAGTAGTTCATTGATTAGGTGGACCATGTCCCGAACATGACATTCATGCGACATGATATTATTTGGAACCAATACAGGTCTGTTTACTGTGGCGCACTGGAGGATCTACAAGCGATATCGCTTTCTGGTGCTCCTACTTGAAGGTCGGGTGTAAACCTAACATTTGAACGGCCAACACGATCGCTGAAGATTCACGTATTATGTACAAACTGGCCAGTGATATTTTTAAACTGTATAGATAAACGGTACTCATTACCATGCGCTGTTCCAACGGAAGGTAATTATGAAGTAATGACTGTTCACACAAAATTCTACCCATTTATGAGTCCCATTTGCAAGAACAAGCAAGTCTTTAAAGGGAAAGTTCAATTTTTCGCGATGCAACTTTCACAGCGACAAAATGCCGTTTCACCCAAAACGGAGCGGCTCGTAAGAGAATGACAAGGATTTTACGAGGCTATAAAGCCTAAACAAATTCCAAACTTCTGCCTAGTGCGAATTTGCGCTCGCGTACTTCGATCACAGATGCATTCAATTCATATCGAGAAATGGAGTGAAACAAATAACTTTATGAGCTTCTAAATGAACAAAATCACGCCAAGAATGGACAAAGTGCTTAACAAAAATTAAAAAATCTAGTCAGGTAGCTCTACGAGTGAATGGAAGCGGACTTCTGATACTTGGCTACAAAAATGCTTTTCGAATGGCCCTGTTAATTTACCAGGCTTAAATGATTCAAATCCATACATGTTTCAGCAGATCATTATCACGTCGCATGACTTAAATTTTTTATTACTGTTTAATAACAAAAAGTGCAAACACATAAGCAACATTAATGAAAGAGCAAGAAGAGCGTCAACGTGAAACTATGCCACATTTGTCAACATATCTACAAGTATTTTAAAAACGACAAGTTCGATTGCGAACTACGTATACTAATTGAACTCAACACGGTATTGAGGCTAAAATAATGTTCATGGAGTTGATTTTAACGGAGAGGTACTTCATTTATGTTAAGCTTCCAGGACAATAAATTAGTCACTTGCTACTAATATGGTAAACGACCTCCAAGAGCACGAATAATGGCAGTAATTCTGCTCGGCATTGAATGTTCAAGTGTCCTAATGTACACCCGGTAGATTTAAAGCCACTTTCGCATCAACTGATCTTGTAGTGCGGCCACAGTACGTGTACGATCTTCTTGACGTCTTACTTGTTCTAAGTGGTCCCATGAATTTTCTAATGGGTACATGTCTGGGGACGTAGCAGACCAATCTAAATGCCTGACACATCATGAATGACAGACATGCCAATTAATGAGTTTCAGCCTAATGGACCTTATAGTTGTCATCCCGAAAGGTAGGCAAAGCTATATGCCTTTCATCATTCAGATATTGTGCAAATGGGAAAACTTTGTTACCTAGTAGCTTAATGTAGCCAAATTGGTTCAGTTTGAAGGATACCCTAACTATAGGATCGACTTCTGTGTAGAAGAAACAGTCCCAGAACATGACAGACACTCCTCCTCCTTTTATCTTCCCGTGCGCATAGGCTTCATTCCGGGCTTCATGAGGTCTTCGATGGAGACGACGGTGGACATCATTGCTACAGACAGAATCGTGATTCATTTGATCACATGACACCTCTCCACTCCTCTACAGTTCAATTTAGGTGTGCTTTCACCTATTTTAAATCAGTGATCTTGCGGACAGGAATTAACATCGGCCGCTTATGAGCCACTCTCTTCCATATTTCTATATTTTGGAGTTTCCTATGAAGAGCTTGCTCAGAAACAACAGGAAAAAGGTTATCATTGACGTTTTGCAGTAATTTCATACCTGATACAAAACGATTCCGGTCAACAATTCCTTATAGGGCACTTTTTACCAACCACACTTTTTACCCTGAACTACCGTATGTACAGAATTATTTCCGTTGTTGGTAGACCCGCATAACAGTATGTATGACAAGGAACACCATCGAATTTCACTACTTCCTTTGCTAGTGTCTCTTAGCCCGACCACCTAATGCAGTAACTCCTTTTTCCGTTCCTAGACGTCATGATTTCGTCCCATCGTTGTGAAGCAGCTAAGAAACAAGTCTGTACCTTTTCCGCTCTGAATGAAGGCTGATGCCTGTTCAGTACTTGCATATGGCAAAAACTTCAGTCACAGCTTATAAAATCGATTGATGAATGTGCTAAATAACTGAAGATCGAAAAATAATAAGTGACCAATTTCTTGTCCCGGGAGCTACGTTTCAACGTGGTGGCAGCATGACCTACAGAGTTTGTGGTCAGTTTGGCAGTCACACATAATTTTCAGTAAAAATAAATTTTACAATAATTAAAACTCTTCATTACTTCTAAGACAGAACTGCACCTCGAGAATCCTGTGGAAAGATCCTCGATCATAGGTGCATGAAGAGCCAGCGTCTCGGTAAGCCCGACAAATCGTCAATTTTTTATTCATAACTGACTGATAGCTTATAGCATTTCGTATGTGTTGGCCGTGAGACATTACGGTTGTTAGTGAAACCGGCCAGTACAAATTTCTAACCCGCGAGAAAAATGTTGCACCACAAGAGTAACACCGAGACTCGCCTAGCTTTCTGAAGAGAGCAAATCCTGCTCCGAAGGTTGGCTTAAAGCAGTAAATCCCAACCTTATTGACCCTATTCCACCTAATCACCTTTGAAATATTGATTCCCCCCCCTCCCTCTAAATAAAAAGACTTACTCGAAATAGCATCTGAAGCATAAACTACATAATTTTGTTCATCTGAGAAACAAAATAAAATCGGGAATTTCGATCGTCACCACTCAAGCCTCGATTGAGCCTCCTTAATTAGAAGTGTGGATGCGTGCGACCCACAGGGCTGCCAATGGTGTAGAGGCAGAAGGGAATAAGTTCTTACACTTACCTGACAGCTGGCACTTCGAGGATGTCCCACTCGACCGACACGTAAAATTCCGACAAGTCGATACCCATCAAGACTTCGTTTCTCCCCTCGATCTCGTCGATATGGCGCAGGTCCACCTGAAGTTAAGAAAAACACCCACTGAAAGGGACGCATTTCGAAATAGACAGGGATGGATGCTGAAGAGGATGAAGGGGGTACATTTGAGTTAAAATGGACTTTATTCAAAGCTGAAAAATGGGAATATTCCTCTCGTCACCGTTAATGAATTATTTGGGGTTACATAGAAGCATATGTAGCAGCAGGATTATATGCAAAGTTCAAAGGACATTATTGGAATGATAGTTTTTGCGGGTGTTCGTGAGATTTACATATATTCAACCTTACATCTCTTAGCTTATCCATTTGCCCGAAAAAGTACAATTTTTTGTTCTACAAGCTGACAGAAACATCCTTATTGATCGGCCTCAGGGGCCCACTATTCTACGCATCATTAAGTAACGGAGAAAATAACAAGAATTCAACAAATTTTAGTTACACTTTTGACTGCGGTTCATTCTACCTCTGTATAACGTTGCGGGAAAAACGTACGACAAAATTATCAACTTCTACAAAAAGTAAATTTGACAGAATAAAGACCTTCATTTAGCAGGCTTATATACACGGTGAGGCAAAAGCTACTTCCCCATTTTGGACAATTATTATACACCACTAATACAACTATAAAATCTCTAGCTGCTGTTACGGACGTATACACCCAGGGGGTGCACACAACTAAAGGTTTTACCATATTCAACCGTTCATTATGTATTTGTTTATTCTACGGGTTGTTTATTTTTCGATACTTGTAACTTTATAATAGCTAAAAACTCCTTTATGATCAGCCATAATACGGTAGCACCATTTTTAGCCTCATACTTCTCCTATGTTACGTACCTTAGAACGAAGATGACCTCTATTCAAGAATTCAACGCGATTAAAGATTCATGAACTGCTGGACGACTTGGCCGAATTTGGATGACACAAAATGAAAATTTGAACGAGAAATAACGAGAATTAAATTGCAAAGCATGACCATGGAGTTCCGCGACGAGATGTCTGGAGCTCAATTTTAGGGCTTAGAAAGAAGAAATTTTGAGCGCTCGATATTTCCTGCGCTTATGCGTAATGCGTTTTACGTATACTTGTGTGAGATAAGGTGGGTTCAAATGAGGAATAAATATTCTTATACATGGCACTCGTGAGACTTTAAGCGTCGCAAATGAACAGAAAAGAATAAAAACAACGGAAATTGTAAGCCCTGATCGCTCATTCCTCTTTGATTAGTAGCAGCAGTTTATATTGCAGTGCTTCGGTGAGTCGGACATGTCGAGCCAAAAGAGAAGAGACCATCTCATTTGGACTATAATCCTTTTTTATTGAAATGATTAATGTGGGAAAAACAAGACGCATCAAAACGGGTAGAGTGTCTTAGACATATGACGCTGGTTGAATATATTGATAAGTGTCTAATTACTACAAACACAGCTCACTTTCCTTCAAGTGAATGTCATCAAGTTCCAATTACCTAAATACAATAACGTAGCTACTGGCATCCACCATATGTGTAAAAATGAGATTAACAAAGCGTGCAATTAATTCCGTATAACTTCAAGTTTAAAATAGCCTTAATTAGCTGTTAAAAGTCAAGTTCATGGATGACCCTTTTTCAGGGATTAGTAGAAGGTCTCACATTTTCTAGAAAGTATTCATGAGTTTTGCGTCTTACTTTATTTATGTATACGAGGTCCTTAATAGGAAGATCAGGAACCTAATGTACAATCTCGCACATTCGCCCAAATGGTGTCACAGCACCAGAGAATGAAATTGATTTTGCAACATTGAGTGAGTTTTGACTAGATGAGTAAGGTACCGTGATCGAAAAGGGAGAATTGTCTCTCAACAATTACTTAGAAAGTGTCATGAAACAAAGAAATTGCTAATCGAATAAAAAAGGATTTAAAATGGACATGAAACGTTCTAATCCAAACTTCTTGAATTAACCGAGTTATGAAAATCCAGAAGCTAAGATGTATAAATCTACAGCGAAAATGCAAACACCAACTTCTAAATCCGCTGAAGAGTCGAACATGAAATCGAAATCCTACCGAATATTTTTCTCGAGTAAACCTTCCTCAGCAGAAGCGATGCAGTAAATTCGTGTTCTCTAATCACAGCTTCGCAGACCATACCGGTGGTCTGTATTCAAAGGCGAACATTACAACGAGGCGCTGCGCTCGCCGAATATGTCAGAGCTCTCTATGGCGCTTGCCGGGAGATTTATTCAAAATACACGCCGCTGGTTCAAGAGTAATGGATGAAGGCGATGGCCTCACTCCAAAACAGCCTCAGCCACAGAAACAGGGATGACAAATGTCTGAACCATCCTAAACAAAGGGGTGACGGTGGCAGGATTGATTATTAGTAAAGCAATCCCAGAAACATGGATGACTGGTGTCTGGATTGTTCCCTAAGAGAACAATCCCAGAAACAGGGATGCATGACTGGTGTCTTGAGTGGTCCTCACGAGAATAATTCCAGAAACGGTTTATTCTCAGAAACAGGGATGACCAGGGTCCAGATTGATCCTTAGGAGGATAATTCTATGAAAGAAACATAGATCCTTCCATGATTGTTCAACGTCTTATGATTATTCCCAGAAATAGGAATGACCAGTGTCCAGATTGATCCTTAGAACAACACTATGATACAACATGGGTTATTCCGAGAAATAAGACTGGCCGGTGTCCAAATTGGTCCTTAAGAGAACAATTATGCTGAGTGCGCCACACTGTGGGATGTTGCATGATAACAAAGATACTCAAGCGCCCAACAGTGGATACCGTTCTGGCAATAACATCAGGGGCAAATATTGGAATGGTGGGTGAAAACAGATACGCTATACAGGATATAATAGTAAAGGGACCCAGCTCGNTGGTGGTTGAAAACGTCAAGTACATCGGTGACAGTCTATAAGCAAGAAAACCATAAGTAGTCAATTTCGTTCGTACTTTTAAAATCTCATGGTAACCAGTCACATGTTCTGTTTCACCACTGCAACTGAGAGGCAAATAATTTAATATGAGAAATGAAGACGATACTGCCTTCAAGAGAGCTAAAAAATAATTGCCAATCTGCATCTGGGTGCAAAAAGTTGTGACGAAATTACGAATTTGTTAAAAAATATAGATTTCTGCGGAACGAACATTGTGGGGGAAAAATTGGAAAACAACTTTGCGAGTAACGAATAAACCTT
>VOMN01140505.1:0-38625 GCA_014899125.1 Orchestia grillus
TCTCGAATTGCTGTGATGATTCGGAAGAGTTACTTGGTGGCCATTGAAGTTATTGTAATGCGTTAGAGGGTTGAGCAGCATACAACCGTGGAGTCCATAGTTGTGACAGTTGTCTTGTAATATAATTTCTAAAAGACCCTTCAAAGTACGGGCCTCACGCCTGAAGGGCGCGCCTTGCGCTAACGCCATTTACTCTCAGCGCTCCAAATTCTACTCCCCGATGCTACGCTTGAATATCGCCAACTTTCTCCAACAGAGTCTGGCCGGGTCGTTGTAACGTCGAAGAATGCTGGTATTATCTTCCAACATTTGACGCGTCAAGTCAGTGTTGTGGTCTAGGTTCATATGCNTCTTCAACCGAAAGCTCTCTACTCGTGAGAGTGTGGTCAGCGTCACCCGCAAAGCAACGTCTTAAGTTGTTTCTGAAGTTTTGTTCCTCAAATATCTAACTTGTTATGCGCGCTTCCGATTTTCTGGCCTTTTTACCCCCCCAAAAAAAACAATCATCTTCCCAATCTCATCACACTTTGCATACTCAATCGTAATCAGTTCCCGAGTCAAACTTTTTCAAAAAGGTCAGTTGAAACTTTCATTTTTTATGCAACGTTAAAAAATGCTACTAACATGAAAACTTATTTGAAAGTTAGAACGATGAACTCATTATCTAAAATGAAAGCAGCTAGCATGCGCTATCTTACGATTTTGATAGAAGATAAACAATTCACCAAAACAAGTAAAAGGAAATTAGAATCTTCATACCTACTTATTTTAACGGACTTAAATTATTTAGCTGAATGAGAGTGTTTCAAATACGTCTCATCAGCATTCGTAATACTTGGTGACGCAAAACTTGAAAACCCATCCTCGACCGGTCTCACGCGCAGAGTAATGTTGAAACTCTCTTTGGCATCCTTAAAATCGTATCACTCCGTCCTTTGTAATTGTCCCTTTAGAAGACGTCTTCTACTCTTTGATAAAGACAGTAACCGTACAAGTCGAGCCATGAAACTGTAAAAAAGGACCTCACGACTTTAGATGAGTTGCATGTAGAAAACACCATGGAGCCCGACCGAAACAACACGGCGTTCGTTTGTCAGAGGCTGGCCTAATGACTACCAGTCTACTCGACTGCTGCGTAGTGAGGCCAGTAGTAAGTTTTGCACTCGTGTTTTTCACATAGTAGGCAGGGGAGCTCCTGCATTCATTTTTTAAAATTTCCATGTGGCCTTAACAAAAGCATGGTCGTAAGAATAAGTTTAATCAAGCTTAGGTACATACAGTGCAGCTACAGGCAATTTCTACGGTATCGATAAAGAAAGAGCAAAACATTAACTACGGTATCGATAAAGAAAGAGCAAAACATTGACTACGGTATTGATAAAGAAAGAGCAAAACATTGACTACGGTGTCGATAAAGAAATAGCAAAACATTGACTACGGTATCCATAAAATATTGAGGAATTAATAAAAAGTTTAATTCGGAAAAAAAACATCGGTATTGAATACTTTCTTTGTGTACCAATATTCTTTTCAGGCCTTTTATATACGATCGAAATCCTCATTAATTTTCACACAAGTAACACTAGAAAGTCACTTAAATGACACATGCGATACAGAAAGTGAAAAATACAACGCAAAATAAAATGGATGGACGTAGACGAGCTCTGTTACGAAATTTTAAATAATTATCTGCGTCTTGAAAAAAGCACCTCACAGGTACCCGCCTTGAAGGGCTACAGCCTGATTTGGACCTGTAATTTGTATGGTAAATCATTTGATTTTTTTCACTGGATAAGAGCACAGTTTTCCTAGCGAACATAATCTTAGAAATAATTTATTACGCACTTTGTACAGTTTAAAATTATCACAACAGATACACATACTAAAGATTCGAAAATGAAAAACATTAAAAAATATAATCAGCGACGAGGAAATTTCAAATGGTTTATCACAATTTATGTAGTACCAGCACCAGACGCAGCACCAGACGCAGCACCAGGTGCAGTACTAGTACACTTGAGTTCGTCAGCCCGGCACTCAGCGAGGGACGCACGTACTGCTTCTCAAATCGCCCAAAATTTTACGGTTATGAAGGAAGAAGTATCGGCTAACTCATGTTTGATGATTCTCTGCTTCATTTAAAGAAAAAAGTTCGAATGCAGGTACCTGTTTGCAGGTCTTTTTTTTTGAGCGTCAAGTAATTTTGAATCGAGACTTATTTTTCTTGTTTCCGTTTTTTACATTCAAGTCGGACTAAACTAAGCAAGTGCAAAAAATCCCCAAATAATATTTATTGAATCTCAGGTAAGAAATACACAAGCAGTTCATCTCTGAGAAGGTCGCGAACCTACCCTTCCACAAGCGGAAGATTTCTCAAACTTCTTCTGTCGGAAGAAAGATCGAATAAATAATGTACGCATTAAGTGACTCAAAAACCGATTCAAGACAACTCTGTTACTTCTTGAAGCATAGAGTTGACTGTTCTTCAATTCACGAAGCCAAATGTAAGGTTTCAATTGAACGAACATTCTTTTGGCGAAGAGGCCCGCATTTGTTTAACCTATCTTAAAAACAATATTCTTCCATTTATTTCCGCCTCTGTACGCAATTGAGCGCTCGTCATGAGCCAGCAGCTAAGCAAGAGCCATGTGCGCTCTCTATTATTTCTCTGAAGGCAGTAGCCACCGCATGACTAAGCGCACCTGAAAAGCTGATGAGTCAAAAATGCATGTAAATGCTCAACACCAAATTCAACACATATCTCTGTTTAGGTTGTATAAATGCGTTATTTTTGAAAAGGTTGTGCTCCCAAGCATAAAGTCTGTAATGTATATCATACGAATAGTATACGCATTCTCAGCACTAATTGAAAATTTCCACTGTTATCCCTGTGCATCAACGAACTTGAGCCTAATTAAGTTACTGTAAGAAGACCGTTGGATTACATTGTTTCACTGTTCCCAAGACATGAGTCATGACTCAGCTAAAAAAATCTATTTCGTATCAATGCAACACGAAGAGCAATTTGAACCGCGTTTAAAGATACGATGACATGATATATAATTGTGTTTTCTTACAATTTCGATCTTACAAAATCTGACTAACAGGTGTACCGAACAGAACTAAATTGATCTACGTTCTCATGAATGGGATCACGCAGAATCAGGATTCGTCTTTACGGTGTTTGTGTCCTTTGATTAGATTATCAGTTAGTTGAAGTTCCATACCCATGTGAAATGTGATCCAAAGCGAGGAAAAAGAAGAAATCATTTAATATGGACCTTGAAAAACATGGAATATATGCACATATGCTCCCACATAGGACTCCCTGAAAATAGAAACAGCAAGTTAGGAAGGAAGAAAAAGAAAACATTAGCAGCCATCGGAAAATATGACATGAAAAAAGAAAGTAGCATAGTGGGCCTGAAAGACAAAAGTCCCGAAGGCCCAGCTAAAGCTGAGGTAACCTAACATAGCCTCTGGGGACGCCAGTCCCCATGAGATGCGATACACAAACCCAACTGACCTAACCCTGTTGTCCCTGGCATGTCCCATAACCCGTCCCTGAGGGGCCACTGGTCTCCAAACGGGGCTCCATCGAAACGCGAAATGAGGCATTCTGAAGCAGTAATTATGGCGTAGGTATTTCATTAAAAACGCTCCCGGGAGAAGGACCATCGCGAGGGTATCGTTACGACGAAAATAGACAAATGTACGAGTTTATGTTTGGCACTACGTTTATGAATCGTGTTATGTTGACAAGGTGTTGGAGCTTATTGAAACATGGGACAAGAATTTCAAATGCAGGCACACGAGGTCCATCCTGTAGGGTAACAAGGCTATCTAATATTCATCGCTCAATTTAAACAAGTTAGATGACTACATACTGACTAAAAATTTACACGATTGAGGGGCCAGAATATTTCTAATGATCTACTAGCAGTAATAATCTGCCTGCACAAGCGTAATAGACAATCAGGTTGTTTTATTTTAGACGCTTGTGGTAAGTTGACCATTTTCACTGTAAGTTGACCATTTTTTCACTGTAAGTTGACCATTTTTTCCTGAGAGATCAAATAAAAAAAAACAATATTTGAAAACACCATTGCACCAAAGTTCCATAGCCAAAGTTACGCGTTGCTGCGTCAACGGGAAGAAGCAGTCCTAAATTTTCCCCATCGATAGCCTCCGGTGACTAAATATTTCTAAGATGAATCATTGACGTCCTTCTTGAGGGAGTTGAGATGTTACTCAATAGACTTTGAAGGAAGCTGTCCTCAAAACTTGATCCATTTATCCAACAGAACTTCTTCCAATATACGTATACTACCAGCATTCATTGAGCACACGTCACAGTGGCAATGTTTTGTGTCAAATAACGACCTCGAAGCTCCAGACCATCCATCCACCGCTGCAAATCCTGATGAGCAAAACTCGCCTCTGCTTACAATGGATCACTGACGTCAGAGATTCATGAGCTGTAATATACTGCCTATCATGCAAATGCATCATGGATGCAAAAACTCGACGAACACAGAAGTAGAAACGAGCTGATAAACGATCAATACAAGCATGTACACCTGCAGCAGCTGGAGCACCACCAGCAGCAGCAGCACCAACAGCAGGAGCAGGGACGTACCCGCAGGTGTCTGGATGCCGCAGGTGTGCGCCACACCTGATGTGAGGTGGTTAACTTTTTGCTCTTTTGCCACTCGCATCATGAATATATATTTTGCGACCAAATTCTTCCCGTGCACAGGGTGTCCGCAAAAAATGTATCCAAAGATTCTAGATGTGTACTAATAATATCACGTATCTATGATACGGTACAACAGTTTAATTCCGATGCGTTTCTTTAGCCATTATCGCTCCAAAACGCAGCTTAATGAACATCAGCAGTTAATATTTAAAATCACAGGACACACTTGCATTTTTGTTGATACCTCGTGTATCAAGTTATGCAGGTCAATATTTCATCACAAGAAAAAGGGCGTTGAGAAGTGTGAGGGGAGCAACGGTGTTGGCCTAGTCTAAGCCAGTGGTTTGCGCTGGAGTCCCGTGTCATTCACGGAACTCACCAGCTCTCTTTTGAGTCAGCCGGCTCTCATGTGCCCTCAATAACGGGGTAGAACCGAATAATTTATGCTAAGGAACGTATAAATATATTTCATTTGGCGCATATTCTAGTCATTGAAACGTCAGCTAATGATGCAGGAGTCAGACAATAAACCATTCATGAAAGTACGATATTTTTTCGTATGAGGAATTCCCTCGGAGAGGGAGAGAGATAAATATTCGTTCAGACATTATCGCAGAGCTCAGGTTCTTAGAATATCTATACTAGTATACAGGGCCCGTCAAAAATAACAGGATTTGCTAAATCTATCTATCTATCTATCTATCTAGCATCATAATACTAAAACTCTGGTCGTCTTGCTTATTTGCTTGTTTGCTTGCTTGCTTGAAACCGTGCACACGTTTGTCTGTCGGATCTGAGATATTCGAAATTTATACTCTTCGTTTAATCCTGTATAGTGGGTACCGACTCAACTGAATAGGATATATTTCTGGATACGGTTTGATTTTGATAAATTTTATTTGAGTCAACGGGTCACGAGTAGTCTAGTTTATTCTAAAATTGAACGAGTTTTTCTCTGTGAGGCTTGGAATTTCAACAATTTGAACTATTTATACCACAAGAGTGACATGAATTAAAATTAGACATGGATTTTTTGAACAATTACAATGAACATTGTAACTGAAGCTACTTGTGTGCCCGAGTAAATTCTGTGACTTACAGGGTAACTAATAGAGATCGTATTCTAATGCGTAGACAAATATATAATGGGTCGGTCACTAACATTTCTCATCGTTTTCTTCGAAACCAATAATTCCTAAACAAACCATGTTGACAATTGAACTGTTCGAGAGCATTTTATAGAGTGAAACATTGAAATTCTTTAAACTAGATTCATTCATTACGATACGATACTCAGTATCCTATCTACGACACTGCCCCACGGCAGCGCGGCTCACAGCCTAGCGTGTGGCGGTGGAAGGCGCTGCAGCCTTCTTTTGGAATCTCCTCTTGCGTTGAAGTACTCCTCCACCTTTGCATTCGCCCTCGAGCTAGTCACCATCTTTTTTCCAAGGATTTTTTCATTTTTTCCAAGCACAATGAATTTTTATAAACTTTAACTATAGAATATACGACCAAGTGTTGGGAAAATCTTCCTTTTATAGGAATCTCTCACAGCCGTATCATGAATACAACACAAACAATGACATTCGGAAAAAAGTCACGGACACATGTAATGAGATAATTACCTCATGTACTTTTTTGGTGAAGTAATGTCATGTTATACATCCAGTGCGAACACGAGAGATACAAATAAAGTTATTCTTTATCTTTCGGGAGAGGGAAGGGGTGATTTCATCAACTAGTGTGTAGAACTTGGGTGACGGTCGACATTTCCAACATTTTTTATTTAGCTATTCACCCCACAAGATCGACTTTCTGACACTATTGAGGCACTGTAAAAATGACAGCTTAGCTCAGCCTAATTCTCTCCTACCGTAAATATATTATAAATAAATCAGACGTTATATACGATCCCTTTAAAATTTATGCAAATCGAAAACTCCAAGCTTATTTTTTGCACTCGTTAATTGGTGAATTACACAGAGAGGTATTCTCTCGAGCTTTGTACCGGGTGAATTCTAATGACGGGACCAAAGAAAATGTCTACCAACTCCAACGGATTTTCGAAACGAAAGCAGCTGTGAAATTCTAAGACGTTCCAGTTTCATTTGATATCATTATATCCTTGAAGGATACCTAAAGAGAAGAGTTTACAGTGATAAGCCGACTGACGAACACCAACTCGAGGCATCCATCAGGGCAGAAATCCGGCGAATTGGACCAGCACTCACTAGTGCCGTAATGAACAGCCTCCGCACGCGAACTATATCGTCTTCAAAAAATAATCAAAATAAAACTTTCAAGTCTCGGGATTCTATTGCTTTTCACTTTTTCCAAATCCTTCGATTATTTAGGCGGTCTTAAATTTTTTGGTCTGTCATCAAAGTTCACCCTTTACTTGTTCAGTTGATCGCACAGATTCTTGCTTGGCTCGGGCCTTACTAGAGTCATCGAACGGATAAAAAAATGTTTTGCCTGGAATAAAATGTATACAAATTCCATCATGCATACACTTAGCCAATAAAAATGCTCTCTTTCTTTCTTTCTTTCTTTCTTTCTTTGTTTCATTTGGCTTTTATTACATTTAACAAATGTGTCCAATCACTCGGCTGCACCTTGACGTCATGAACGGCGCTTGCACGGCTAGCGCTTCACGCAAAACGTTACATTGACCAATATTCACAGCCATCAGGGTCCATCTCGCATGCCACGTGCCCATCAGGACACATCTCCCCAGCATTTAGGAAGTGGGGCCCATTTTATACCACGGCTGTGCGCGTCGGTGCTGTGTGCTAGGGCTGCCTGAACGAAATGAAAAACAGTCGGGCGCAGCAAAATTTCTCGCTTGTAGATGCTGTGCGGATCAACAGAGTCCTGATCCAACGCCGGAACGGGATTTTGATTCGTTGCGCCATATCATTGTTGCTGTGCCATTTCTCAGCTCACGATGAAGTCAAGGATGGTATAAGATTCAATAGTTGACTCGTTAGTTTCAATATTTCAATTTAACGTTGCTACGGAGCGTTTCTGAACGGAATTGTACATGTTTTCAATGCCGATACCGAATCAGTATATATATATACACACGAGCGTATGGTAAGATACTGAGTCATCCGATCACTACGATCTGGAATTCATCGATGCGTGCAAGTTTCGTTGTATACCCAAAAGTGCTTACGGTTTCAATCTTACGCAAAATTAGCGACGTTATTTTCTTCCCCTAAAGCTAATTTATAGTTATCGGAAGATCACAATAGTTGGTCTACAAGCAATCACGTCTGTGCTTAGTCACACTTGGTCTTCTAATAGAACATTTAATGGGGCTTTCTCGGAATTCCTAAGCCTTTCTTGGGAATATTCTGCTTCTCCAATTAGTGTGAAGTGTTGGCGATTTTCAAAATTTGTTTTATTTATTCCATTTCCGAGTCAATTCGTCACAAGCGAAATTTAATTCGTCACAAGCGAAATTTAATTCTTCACAAGCGAAATTTAATTCGTCACAAGCGAAATTTAATTCGTCACAAGCGAAATCTAATTCGTCACAGGCGAAATTTAATTCGTCACAAGCGAAATTTAATTCGTCACCAACGAAATCATATTTGTTGCGAATGAAGTCTGATTAGTCACAAACGAAATTTGATTTGTCATAAACTAAATTTAAATCATTAAACAAAATTTCATTCGTCACAGACCAAGAGGGAAATTTTTCAGCTTAGAAAAACATTTGAAATGAAATAGAAAAGGTTTAACACTGAAAATTGTCATGTTTTAAGAAGAGTAAGTGGATAAGAACTTGACTGATTGCTAAGAGGAAGTTTCAACTTCAAAACAAATACAGATTGGCGCATAAGTAACGCACCCTTTTAAGAAATTACGTAAGAAAAAAGTATAAAAGGTAAAGCGATTTGGATAATTGAAAACGATAGAAGAACTCTTAAAGTTTATTGTACAACTAAGTATGAAAAATAATATTCTTTAAATGATTACTATTGTTGGTCAAAAATGTTTGACCAACAATGGTAATTATTTAAAAAATATTATTTCCCATACTTAGTTGCAAAATAAACTTTAAGAGTTTCTCTAACGTTTGCAATTATCCAAATCGCAAACTTTTTACTTTTCTTTATCTTTTATACTTTTTTCTTTATTAATTTTTCAAAAAAGTGCAATACTTATATGTAAGTGCGTCAAAAAAGTGCGTCACCTTGTATATATGTAATTATTCAAAATTGAAACCTCTCAGTCAGTCTAGTTTTTATACCCTAGCTTTTCTTAAATTAGGTTCATTTTTATTGTTAATCCGTCTTTCTTCGCACATAAATTTTTTGTTTAAAATTGTTTTTATGAAGTGGATATTTCATTTCAAATTTTTTCCGTTTCTTTCCTCTAGATGACGATGGGTGCAGACCCTAGACGTCCTGAATATCATATTTTTTATTAGACTATTCTTGTACTTTAATTGTTTATGAAGTTGCAGAAACTTCCACCAGATGTACTGAACTAAAATATAAAAATAGAAATGATGAAGAAGTTATGTTATTGACATTACTGAAAACCTCAAAATAAAAACATAGAAATGAATTACGGCAAAATTTCAAATGACACCTGGGGGAAAATACTTGAAGCTTGCGAAGTAAACAAAATGAACGAATTTCCAACGTAAAACGATATGTTTTGGTATGTTAGTCACACAGAAATTGAAAATTGTTTCAAGTCCAGAAACGAAACACAACTCAATTTTGTCGAGATGAATTTCTTAAAAGAATTACGAGTGAATGTTATCAACAAATTGAAAACACAACTTCGTTTCGAAAATATCTTTTCTTCAATTTGATGGTAAATGTACATTTACCTTTCAAGAAAACGTGCGAATGGATTTTCATTAAAAACGACGGCTAGCACAATCAATTCCGATTCATAATAGTGTTTGTACAGTTATTTGTTTTCAACCAACATATGCATCTAGCATTCATCATATACAAATTGAATTAGGTGTCTTAGTCCAAAAAAACATTTTATTGCTGAACGGGGTTTCCTTCGGCCTGACTTCCGTCTAATTTTTCCACCGGAGCTTCTATTATGATTTTGGCCACCCAAGTACTTCTTATAAATTTTATCAGAAATTTATCAGAGGGGGGGGGGGAGGGGCAGCGAAAAAGTTTCGCTGGGAAGTGCCCTACCTAACCGGTCGCAGTCGGCGTATACTTGGGAGGTTCTTCTATGCTCCACATAAAAATAAATATTTGAAGTATGAAAAATATTACATAAACTGGTTTAGATCTTTCTAATTCGATGGTGAGATTACAATCGTTGAACATTCATTGAAAATTAATTCGATATTACGTACATTACAAATGTTCTTCTTTCGGGTATACTTACTGTGCCTAATAAAAAAAAATTACGGCAGTGCGATGCAGTAGTCGTAAACGACGAGCAAAAATTATGAGCTAAAGTAACGAACGAATGCTGTAAATGCACGAAGAAAATCGTTTCCACACCGCATTAACCGCCCGCAGAAAAGTGAAGTTGAAAAAGGCTTATGCCGACCTATATACAAAATTTAGCAATAACCTCGTGCTGCAAGTGTTCTGATGCACCGGTTACACGGAAACGCGAATTTTGCGAGATACGTTGGCGAAAACAGACACTATCGGAATCTCCTCGCCCCTTAGTAAAACATATTGCTCATAACCCATGTGCCCAAGGCACATACGTACGCTGGAAATCACATCGGGTCATCTAGCGCCTCCCTATGAGGAATAATAACTGCATGAGGAGGTACACTGAAGCTGTAACTTTCTCTCGAAATAAGGTTACTCAACTCAATCTGATAAAACTTTTATTTCCAGTCAATTTAAAATTTCCAAGTAAATAAGTAAGCCCGACGACCTGACGAGGACGTGTTTACAATAGGTTTGAGAGAAATCATCCCCAATATTACTTAATTATAATCAGATAAGAGATGGTACGGAACACATGATTTTACTGCGTCTACTCTGAAGTTACTTATTCGCACTCCAGAAAGAGACGGCCATTCCCCTGATGTCAAATTTAGCAGCAGCGAAGATACACTCACGTGAGTCATTGCAAACATGAGCAGGTGTTAGCAACTCTTGCTCACACTCCGAATGATCGTCACTCCAACTGACAGCTTCGGCACAAATGTGCCATGTCTTTTACTTGCACTAAAATTTAATTTTCTCATGATTTCTGCACAGTTCTTTTGCCTTTAAGGAGTTGCGTTGAATCCGTAAAAAACATAATGTATTTTTCGTTCACCAACAACGGGATTGCGCTCAGGCTTTAAATTCTGCCCAAAACGAGGTAACAAAATCCTATAGCTATTCAATGATGAGAAAAATGGTACATTTGTACACGCTTGTTCAACGCAGCCCAGCTGAACATCGTTGAGCATCATTGAGGAATAAAACTTCTCGCCTTTGGCGACTAACCGTTTTCTTTTAACGATTTGTTCATGATTTGTCTCATCATCGGGTATGTTAACGAGTAAATCTTCTCATTTTTATAATTCTATTTAGGAGACATGACGATAAAAAAACATGGTTTCGTGTTAATAGTTTAAAAAGAAATCCAACTTAGGATTCCAATGAACTTAGTTAAGCCAGTGATAGAAGTTCACTTTTGGCCAAGAATTAAGACATTTCATCAAGACAACTGTGAACACCTGCGAACGCGCGTGAATCGAATTTAAACAAATGCAAACTGTACTGAAAGCTGTTTTTTGACCGGCAACTTCTTGTCCAAAACGATGAATGAAACAAAAATTTCCGCGAAAACTTGAATGATAATCCCTTTGTTGAATGATAATCCCGTTGTTGAATGATAATCCCATTGTTGAATGATAATCCCATTGTTGAATGATAAATGATAATCCCATTGTTGAATGATGAATGTTAATCCCATTGTTGAATGATGAATGAAAATCCCATTGTTGAATGATAATCCCATTGTTGAATGATAATCTCATTGTTGAATAATAATCCCATTGTTGAATGATAATCCTATTGTTGAATGATTATCAAAATCAACTGAAACTTCAGGTGTGTAAAGTAGTCAACATTTTTACCTTTTTTACTCCAGGTCTTGATTGGTAACCTCAATTGAAGGTGCTACTAATGACTTTGTTCACCAGCAGAGTACGTATTTCAGACCTAGGTCGTATTGATTTTATTAATCACGGCAGGTTTTTTATAATTCATGACTGCTATTTAAGAAACCTGCAGACCTGAAAACTGTCAATATCACTGGAATTCTACAGATAGGGTTGACATTAAGAATAGGTCTGAGATACCCGTATGCATAAAGTATACCCGTATGCATAAAGTATAAATTACAAATTATTCTCCCATTCTCGAATGCTTTGTTAATGAATATCAACTTGAAGAGAAATTGATGAACTCTGAAGCCAATTCCTGCCCAAGTAGAGTTACTGTATGCTCTTAATTCCAGCCCGACGCTTTCATTGTCACGCCCATAACCTGACGAAAGATTTACGAATTATCATTTTTGGACAATTTTAATATTGTCTTTGAGATGCAGGGAGCCTCATAACTAAAAAAAATATCAGATTGCGCATCGGTTGTTAAAATTAATTCGCAAATAGATGTGAACAGCTAACCACACCTAACTTAAAAAAACACTCAAGTTAAATAAGCCCTCGATCTCGCACAATTTACTGGGAACCATGCGGCGGTTCCAAGAAGCTTGCTGTGCGGCACCCTCATTTACTGGCACAAAATACGACTAGGCGACAAGAGTTCATTAGAATATGCTGGTAGTGTGAACTTGGGAGCCAGCGACACCCGCTTGCTCGACATTTCCAAAAGTATTGCCAAAAAATATCGCAGGGCGTTATTTTAGCGATTGATCCTAAGCCAAAAGGTTCACATTTTTGTGTCTAATAGATGAGGAGAAAATAGGTTGATCGTTTTGGAAACTACCAGGCCGGCAATAACTGTTATTATTATTTTATAGGGATTTATAGGGTCTATTTTTGAAAAATCTTACTATTAACGAAGAATAAGTTAGGTGTAAATGGCACTGTGAAACGTAGTGTCTATATAACTCCACAACCCGAGACTTAATTGAATATAGACTAATCACACAACATCTGATCTACTAGCTGTAACAGATTTCAAAACCATATTAATAAATGAACTAACCAAAATTGTGAGAATGAAAAAACGAACAAGGTATACGTCCAAATGCGATTAATTTTGAATCTACAGGGAGACAGAAAAGTTCAGCAACAAATACTTATTATTTCAAATACACAGAAAATAAATTAAATAACATGAAATTTGTTTGAATATATTTACAATAGTAGTAAGATAACATGTGCAAAGTTTCAATCAATAAATCTGGCTCTCCTCTTCAATAACCCCCTTCCACATCTCAGGGGTTGCCTCTACTGCTGTACGCACTACATCCATCGGTAATTTGGCCCGTTCTCCCTGCAGTGGCCGTTTTAACGATGCCACTATCGCATGAGGTTCTCTGCACACATGCCTTTCCAAAACAGACCACACACAGAAGTCCATTGGATTCAGATCAGGGCTCGAAGAAGGCCATTCTTCAAGGGTTAAGAAATCCGAAACTTTGTCCCTGAGTCATCTTTGTGCTCGTTTAGAAGTGTGAGAGGGTGCTTCACCTGGTTGAAAAAAAAATTGACTTTTTTGGAACATAGTTGCACTAAGGTTCTTCATCGCCGGCTTAAAAATTTGCCCTTAGTAAGTTTTAGCTTTAATCTTCACTTTCTGGGTCATAAAAACTAGGGGAGTTTTTCCTTTAGCAGACGCTTCCTTCCAGACCATGACAGGCCAAGGTTTTGAGTTCGGCAGATGTTCCTTATGCTTGCAGGCTGAGACACTCTGAATGAGAACTTATCATTTGGACAATTGAAAGCTTTTTTAACGGCGAGTATTTTCTCATCTGTGAATAAAAAAGGATCAAGATCAGCGGCTTCTTTTAAATAGTTTTTCCCTCGAGCCGTTCGTAAGAAAATTGATATTTTTCAATTCCAGAGAGGAAAGTCCCAAGTCTATTTTCACTACACGAAGAACAGATTCTCTCGATTCAGCGAGCGCTGCAGTCATTTTCCTCACGGACCTTGGGGAGGATTTCTGACATCTCTTGAGGCAATCAGCTGCTTGATTTTTGGGGTCGTTCCGGTTTTCAGATAGCCACTCCTGGTACGACCCTCTCGCCGCTGGTCTCGTGATAGCTTTGGATCGTGCGGTATACAAAACTACGCCTTGTATTTGGAAATTCGAACGCTTTCAAAATATTAGCTGTAGAATTTCCTGCACAGTGAAGTTAAACGACAGCAGACCGTTTACTTCCGAATAATTTAGTGAACGAACTTGTCTAAATAGCAGACTAATTGTTACAATGAGTTAAAGTTAGTACTAAACATTATCGAATCTGAAAGTTTTGAATGTGTTAGCGTACATTGAAGTACCTTACATAGTTAAAATAATTTCGTCGCAGAATTTTAGGATCACCCTGCGAGGTATTTGAAAGCACTGAGCGAAGGCAATATATTTACACTAACGTACAACTTAAATAGTTACCATGAAAAAGTTTAAATAACTAGCCAAACAAAATGGGTTAAAATTTCTAATAAGCATGATTCGGAGAGCCGGAAAATATTAGAAAAACATGTCACTCCGAAATTTTAACCCTTTCCTTTAGCATTACACTGACGTTTGAAACAAGTAGGGTGAACTACCATTCAACAGGACGTGACTTTTAGACCAACGTACAGATGCAAATTAGAACTCATACCTGACTAATCTTCGTGAGCTCGTTTGCATAATCCAACTGCTGTCTGAATCTTCTTCCTTGCTGTTGAGGTGGAAGTCACGAATCTGGTCAGGAACGTGAACGTATGGAGGCCGGGGGACAAAATTACGATAAGAAAGCGAGGCAAGAGAAGACCTCCTGGCATTTGAGCCATCGCTGATTTCATCAACTTCAAAATTTTCTTTCCCGAAAATTTCATCCTTAGTTTCATTTTCGAGAGGTCCCAATGATTCTACTTGCTTCAAGGTAGACGATGAGCTGGTCGAAAACGTAAACAGATTCGATTTTGAGGTCTGAGGACTGGTAACCAAGGACGTTGGAGTAACTCTCGAGCTGTTATCAGCGCCATTTCTGTTTGATTTTGTGTGCGCCTTTCCCGCGGACTTGCCAGGTCCACGGAAACTAGAGGAGGTTTGGTTCTCTGTATCGTCAATTCTACCAACCATTTGGAAAGGTGGCAGATACACCGATGAATTTAGAGCATGCTCGGGTGGATTATCTTCGTCTGAAGACGGACCTTCATTTAGCTTTTCATTCGACTTTCTGTACCGCCGTTCCCGTTTTGGCAACAATTTGGCAGTAAAATTGGACCATCCCTTTTTCTCAATGTTTGTGTCCCTGCCGGTATCATATTTCCTAGCGCTCGTGGACAGATCAACCTCGCAGAACCCTTCAGCGAATTTCTCAGCACTGGATGCAATTTTATCGTGTCTCGCCACAGCAAACTCAGGCTTTTGAAATGTATTCACCGTTGACGCAATGCGCCTCTTGGAAAACCTCGGAACAAACCAGTTCTCATCGTCCGAGTCGGATATCTGCGTTGCCCACCAATCAAAAACTTTTTTGTCAAAATTTGGATTGAGGATGGTGGGAAGGTTAGGAGTATTACTGGCTCTTGTGTTAGCAGAAAATAACTTGTCCTGGGCACCAAAAGTATTATTTTCCATCCCATGTCCGTCATGCAGAGGGTTTTCAACGACCGTGTCGTAACTGTGGTCACTTTGCACCACAGAAGTGCCATCGCTCGGCTTCAACAAGCTGTCATCACCCTTCCAATAAACAGAAGATTTATCATTATTTGAGCTAGACTCCTTGAATGTAACCTTTGAATAGTCATTTTCCTTCACTTTGCCGAGGCCGTTTCTCATAAGGTTGTCATCATCCATATTAAAACGACAAGAAGAACGAAAAATCGCAATCTTTGCTGTAGTGTCTGTACTTGCCCTGCCGCTGTGACTTAGAGGAGCACCGTAATTAGTTTTATTACACCTGTTATCATGGTCACCAAATAATCTTCAAGCATCTTAAGGAATTCTTCCGGCTATGTTACAACATAAGAAATGTGCGCAGTATTACTTGACGTGCCTTAGAGGGAAATTACCACTAGTACGCCACAGCTTCATGCTACAATTCGTGCCATACTTTTCCTTTATTTGCAGTAAAATATAACAGGGCACCTGACACTAGTGCAGGCTGCCTCCATGCTTTTCATTATTCCATTTAATCTTATTGAATTAAATAAGTGTGAAATAAAATCTTCATTCAGTTGATAGACTAAAATTTCAAAGGTTTCGCTTCAAATTTCCACTGGTCAAGAAACTTCAGTAGCCATTGAACGGTAATGTTCAAGTAAAAATCTGGCTTCCAAAGTTTATGTGTAGAAATGACACTCGCACAATGAACAATTTGGTTTAGCTGAACGCTCTCACAGTCTTACAACGAGAAGTATTCCCACAGAAGGCTGGGGACACATGAGCTCTGATGCGCTAGAATAGACCGCTGTAGTTATTTATATTTTCATTCGGAAAATGGTTGTTTTTTCTTTCTTCACAGAATATTTTAAATTAAATAAATTTAGGGCATTCGTTATCAAACAACATAACTGAAAAAAAATCACAGGCTTCTTCTTAAACTTCCGCTAGTTAGTCAATTGTTCAAGCTCATGAAATTTTCTGTGTATAGTAACAAGAAATTAGATTCCATACTTTTTACGCGGAGCTTCAAATTTTCATTGACAAGTTCAACGCAGTAAAACAAAAGTCTGTCACGCTGCAGATGAAGTTACTTTGACTCGAACGCTCTTTAGGTCACACCCTTCACGACCACATCTAATCACACACTGAGCGTACCACCGTCTCTACAGTCCACTCTCCACAGGTGTTCGAGGTGAGCTCAAAGATAGGCTACCGCATCGTCACGTCGAAGAACGTGAGTGGTAAGATTACGGAGGTTTGATCAAAGAAATTTGAAGATGAGAACGACAAAATTACAACCCACGCATAAGCGCTGCTTTTCTGAGAAGTGCCGTCACTCGAAAAGAACAGCTGAACGTCACTTTTACGCTCCGAATATTGATATTTTAAGCTACTTATTTGCTGGCGCAGTCTGGTTGATATTTCGAATTTTCGATCAGTGAATGACCCTGTTATAATCTATACAGCTGCGTTAGGAGCAGCAGAAAGTAGAGTGACTTAGTTTGCGTCACGACAGATGGGTTCAAAAAAAGTACCTTTTGTTCGTAATTCAATAATTTTGAACAGAAAGACCTACAGTTACTAATCTCATGACGAAAGTGTGCGTAACTACAAAATTAGCAGAGGATAGATAACGCTCGCTGGCAGTGTGCGCTCATGCGTGGGTCTTTTGTTTCGAAATTATTGCATTACGAACATTGGGTACATTTTTCGGACCCCCCTGTACGTGACGCATTAAAGCAGCACGTCCTCTGACAGGACCACCGTTGCAACGCTCGTAGGCGCACGGCATGTCCACCAGTCACTGTTAATTCATTTTGAGTTCATTTCGTTCGCTTATCATGGATATTAAATTAGAGCAGGAAAGCAACAACGGTTTATTGAAAGAGCAATACCTTAGGAACACAGGATATCGAGATATAGCTTGACTTGGAGGAGTGGGAGGATCTAGCGTACTGAGACTAAAGATTTATTGCACAAGTTCGTCTCCAAAATTACGAGTAAAAACAGGATGACTTGAAATGCACTAGCAACGAGTTCAATTTTGGTGTTAACAGCGCATGAAGGGCGGTTGTTGCGAGACACGACGCAGGTTTTCATGGCGAATATAGGCTTAACTCGTCCGTTACACAGGGCTTGCTGATGGCGACCTCTCCGTAGTTCTTCAAAAGCAAGATGTTGATTTCCCTTACTCGAAAAAGTTTCAAAATATTGTTCCGTGAAATGAATTTCAACTGCGGTAAATACGCTGAGACGAATGTGGATACAAAATTTCCTTCAGCAATAAATATGAAGTCTTGGATGCCACAAGGGTTAGTACACTGCCAGCTATAGGGAATTTCGAATCATAGCGTTAGACACAAAAAAGTCATACATGAGATTACAGTTCAAGTACTTGTCTCGCATCACCAAGTCAAGGTATGTTCACAAATGAAAAATATTATCAAACTGATTAACACAAATAAATGTTTCACACCTTTGCAGATTGTCTCGGAATGTATCTTTACGCACGCTTCCTTTGCCTGACTCTCAAAATAAGGAATTTCTTCACTCCTTATTTTCCTCAGGAGTGAACTGAAGAGTAAAATACTGCACCATCTGGTGGCAAATGATACACGTGAGTAACGAGATGAAATTAGCGTCCGATAGAACAACAAGGTGAAAAGATTAAAATTTGGTCTGAAATCGTCGATGAAATACAAAGCCCCTGAAACAGTAGTGCATAAATTGCTTGCTGTAAGTTACGCTATGCAACCATTAGCCGATTTCTACATTTTTTTCACTATCGTTAAGACGTAAGCTAATCCATGAAAATCCATGAAAAAACGTAAGTCCCCCTTCCATATTAGTCCTTCTTTGGGTGACATCGATTCATCATAATAAATGTATTCGAGTTTTACAAGAAAATGCACATTCTGTAAATTCTGTAACATTTCTTATCAATAACCAATACGATTTTTTAATAGGCTCAAGGCGATAAAAATTGTCACAGAAGATATGACATCTTTCTTTATTCAAGAGAAGCCTATCAGTGTGGAGATCACTTCTAAACTTGCTTGTCTTCAACCATTTCGTAGTGGATATATATTAGATGCACAATAAATAATTGTATATAGCTTATTTCATCTCTGGCAACCGACATGTAGCCAATGACGTGGTTGTCACCTAAATAGATATGCGCGGAACATTTTTGAATACGGAAAAAAAGTCACATAATTGAGCACAACCACCTTGTGACCGAACCATCGCTTACCCTAAAAATTTTATAGGACAAAATATGAAAATTGAATACCAAACAAACGATCTTGTTTTGTTAACTAAGTTACTAGGTAATTTACGCGCATATTCTAAATTCTTCATACCATCTCGAAAAGAAGACAAGGGTGACTCGTTATACACCAGTTTCAATGGTACAAAATGAGTTGTTAAAGGTGTAACGAGCATCCCCTAGAGGACCGATCCAGCGAAACTGATGTGCACTGCAAACAATCGAATAAACTGCATGGCAAAACTCAATGAAAATTGAGCTTCCTTATTGCAGAAGAATGTAAACAATCCTGGATGAAAAAGACCGTGAACGACGGCTTTCTAACGCTACGACGATTCGTAAAAATGTTCACATTGGCAGGGAAGTCCCAGAATGACCGAGAAAGGTTGGCAAAATTAGTGAATTAGAAAACTGCAAAAAGATCTGTGCTAGAAGCATAAAACTGAGGAAAAATATTTGCACTTTCAATTCATATATTTTCATTATCATTATTGTTATAGTTTTTGTTAAAAATCTACTCTCTCATTGCATTTGCTAAAAGTTTCTTATTGCATCTTTTCAATTGACAAATTATTGTCAACTTCCCACGGTCACCCTGCCAGGCAACTAGCTTACATAAACGTAGGCCTGCAAATTAGACCTGGTCCGTGAGGGTAGCTAACGGGCTGCTCTACCTACCCAGCGTCTCATCATCTCTGACTAGGCTAACAGCTTTTGTGAGGGCACACGAGGCAGATACGAAAAGAACAACTTACAAACGACTCTGCTTCTACTGTGTTCTCATTTCATTAGTATATTAAGCGTACTTGAGAACTGCAGAGATTCTACACAACGAAATGGTAGCGTTTGTCCATAGTTCTGCTCTTCCATTGAAAGTCAATAGTAAACTAAATCATCGCTCCGGTTCATTCTATGCTACTTCAAAGTTAGATTGTTATGTTTTTTGTCCAGTGATACTCTCAAATCATTCAGTTCTTCCAATATTATGTTCATTTTTTTGGAATACTCCTTGCGTAACTTTTTCTTCATCTGCAATACGGTAGCTGAATGTCTACTTTTCGATAATTGTTGGCAAAATTTCCCCAGTTCTTAGAACTAGAATCTTAGACTCGAAAACAAAATATTTCGAGCGTTTTGCTTAAAGTCACTGTATTCACGAAGCTTGCTATTTTCCTTACTTAAATCTTCTGTGAAAATTTAGACCCGAGCGTCTTTAGAATAGGACTTTACTTTTTACGTACCGGGACTCAGAAGAAAGATAAGATAAGCTCTCTCCGACCTCTATCAGTGCGAGCTCTCAGCGTCTAACTTTTCCAACGCTTTTTACATGGCAAAGCTCAGACGTACCAGTTTCATACCTTGCTAGACAGTGCAATCATTCACAGACGCAAACGACACGAGCAGAGCTAATTACAATCGCGCACACTCCGTTGAAATAAAAATAGAGACTAGAGACAAGAAAGCGTTACGGAAGTAGCGACTGTGAGGGAACTCGGCAAGCATGACATGGAGGACAAAAACACGACCACGAACTTCATAGGGATTTCAAGGAAGAGTTTTCAGGTTAAAAGATATGCTTTTGATGCGTAAATTCATGAAAAGCCGGACTACAGTCACGGATATCAGAAAAATAGCTTTCAGAGGTCCGCAAAGATTGTCAAATGCGTACGTGCTACATAAATGCATACACAATATTTAATTCTTAAAAAAAATTCGGTGTTCGAAATGGATATACGCACTCGTACTTTTTGTTACGCTGATAAAATATAGCTCAAATCTTAATCAGTTCAGAAGAACAAGTAAAAACTATCTCGTCACTATATTTTTCTCCTAAAAATACGGCATAATGTTTTAGAAAAAATTGGAGAATGAGCACTTTCTTCATATTAACCCATCATTGAATAACACTAAAGGCATTATTTTGTACAAAAGCCTACGTGGGATAAGATACATATGAAATTTATGACTGAAATATTTTTCGCTCTTGGAGCCAACCAGCGGCTCTTATTGCCTCGGAAACCTCTTGCCGTGAACGTCTGAGATGCTTGCGTCGTCCCTCCGTGCCTCTGGATAACAAGTTATTTTCTGCAAAAGATATAATATTTCCTATTCTTTCTGTTAATATTCTCAGGAAAATACACATTAAAGCTCAGGGTAAAAACAGTGACATTTACACCACAACATTTCTGTACATGAACTTAATTAAACACTATAGACTCTCTTTATCAGAACTTCAAGCAGAAGAAAAGGTAATACATACTAATAAGGAAGCTTTATTTTCAACCTCTGTAAAGTAAATTGAGCCGCTTCATTTCTTTCGACGCGTATCAAATTGGCTCTTTCTTCAAATTCTAGTGCAGCGCGATATGCACTTCATGACAACCAACTTGCAAGTGATGATAATTTTAGCTCAAGTTAGCCAGGTGGTAGAGATTTACCTTACGCTTCGCCAAACCAACTCAGTATTAACAAATAAAGTCTCCGAGTCACTAAGAATTGCGTTGCAGATTTTCTTATTTATTGTACCACGATAGATTTTCTTTTGAGAATATCTTCATTACTTTTAAAATTTAGCTGACACATTTTTTTAGAAAATTACTTTTAGAAAATTGTTACACATAAACATGATTCTACTGATACGATAGCAATTTTTGAGAATTTGATTTGAGTCGCAGTAAATCTTCAAAAACAGCATTTACTGTGAATACGAAATTAGTAAATGCATTGAAAAAATTGATCAAAAGTTTAGTGAAGCTTTTTGGAAACAAACTTATTCAAACAATGGTAATGACTATGTCATCACACAAAATAGGTTTGAAGGATTGCATACTACGAAATTTGTGAAGTTTTCAACGTGAAATTTCATTTGTTAAATACTGCTATTTATAATCGAGTTCAAAAGATTTACGAATAAAAATGTCCATTTTTAAATCCATTTAGCACGAACAGTTAAAGAATTCGAAAAATAAGAGACCATTTGCGGGAGAATTTTTTCAATTGAAAATTCATGCGGCTCCACTATGGGATATAGCTAGAGGCATTGATTTAATTTAGTTTTTATTATTTTCGAAATTACTCATCCACTGCAGTGAATCACCCCGCACATGCTGATCTTCAACGTTTGTCATCAAACAAATCTTACGGCACAAATTGGACACCCAAAATTTGGCCATGCATATGAAAGCGATTCATTAGTTTTGCTCTTGATAATTAATTCACGTTCCCTATGCTGTTGAATAAAACGAAAATGAAATCATCAGTTAGATCAAGCTTTGTAACCGTACAGTTCGTTATAAGAATTAGGGTTACCGTACAGCTAGAGTTTAAGCGTAACAACAGTATTACTGTTTTCGACTCCAGTTAATGGTCATTATAGTATTTCTTAAAGACCCTGCATTTGAAAAGCCTTACGAAAATACTGCTCTTAATGATACACAATGGCTGTAAAAAGTTATTAATGCATTAGCATCTTGTTTCCTTCACAATAAAAAGCATGTGTTGAACTGTGAACACGCACTGGAGCTGCAAACCCACATATATACTATAGAAGATCTGGGACAACTCCGCAACGAAGGTATCGTACGTACACATTGCACGGAGGTCTGGAGCTAGCCAGACGATGGACTGTTCAAGGTGGTCTACTAACAAGCTACAAGGTTGAGCTTACGAAGGGAGACTTCGGTAGTGTTCACGGAAAGCTGGAGTATGAGAGAAAACCTTTTCCAAAGGCTCGAACTGAGGTTCTTGGACTTCCGTCAATCAAAAAGCTACTCGCGATAATACCTCGCATCGATTTCTTGTAGATGATGAAAGTATTTTTCTCACGAACATCTCGATTCCTCATGGAAATTCATTTTTCATATTGAGCAGATTAAAACGAGTACAGACACCGAGAGAGACCTTGTACGTCGCAGGACATGACTTTCTACTCAACTCGTTGGTATGTTTTTTGGTTATTGATTTGACGGTGAGAATTCATAACGAAAATGACAGCACTGAGTCGCGGCGTGGTCTTTCTTCCAGTCGCAGTATGTACGCTCAGCCAAACGAATGCTGTTTGTTTAGCAAACAGGAGGTGTATGCAAAAAGCGAGGTATTACCCTCGGTAAAAGGAGTAGCTGCAGAGTGTTAGGTACTAACGAAGAATAAATTCATTCGTAAAAACGGGTAGAAAGCAGGTTTGTACTCCTAGTGCTAACCTAACGTGCTTTTATTCTATGTACGATCTCTGAGGGACGAAAGTGTTGTTATCATATATTAAGGGTAGATATGAGTGGGCAATCAGAAATTCAATGTGTTTTGTCATCTACTAGGAAAAGTATTTATACTATTGGGTAAGAAGGATGTGTCTGCATACATCTATCAGGAAAAATATATTTTTGAACCGTATGAAATTCATTTGAATTCTTCATACATAATTTTCATAGCATCGAATAAAGTATTTTTCGAAAATAATAATTTCAAATTTATTGATCGCATAAAAGAGATGCGAGCTACATAGAAAAAAGTATCAATCAGCATTAATATCCATGTTTCAGTGAAATGTATTATAAAATTGTGAATTACAGCATATTATAACGAAGCAGAATGCGTTAAAACTTTAAATATTATCGAAAATGAAAGTGTTAGAGAGCACTACTGACATAGCTGAAGAGATGTGTGTGGTGCACCTGCTCCCAACGTTTGAGTACTAATTGGTCACGAAATGCGGGATGTGTTAAACAGTTGTTCTGTCTGACATCTTCGCATTTAAGTGACAACAGATAGAATTTTCTATCCATGCCAATCGGCGGCAATACTTTATTGTATGGTAAAAATAAGCGCTACTATAGAGCATGGATGCTTTAATCTACGAGAGAGAGTTGCCGTTATTGTTGGCCACGGCTCGCTCTGCTGCCGCTGCTGCTCCGGTCCCTGGTGGAGGACCTTCGGGGAAATGGTGAGGTCGCGCCGTGGTGGTCGAAGAGTCGGCCGGGAGAGGTGGGGTCCTGGCGCAGGGACGAGTGGAAGCGGCCTGTGACTCGACTGCGGTTTTGGGGGCCCCGGGGTCCGAGTGGTAGAGAGGCTTGTTTGTTGAGCTGACCGCGAGAATTGCGCCTGCTGTCGAACGAAGAACGCGTTAATTTTACGTATCATTTCAGCGGGAAAAAACGGAGATATTTGTAAAATTTTGATGATGGATTCTTGGCAACTGGATTCCCGGAAAAAGAACATCTTACATAGCCATTTTTTGGTCTAATTAATTTTTCTCGTATCTTCGCCAGCAGTTGCTGAAAAGTTCTCAGCTGGTGTAAAAAAAAACAAGATTTTCAAGGCTTTGGCTCGATCGAATAACGTTCAATATACCTCATAAGCTTTAGTGTGACGTTTTTTCAGGAAAATAGTTAATTTCTGACGTTCTGCGGCTGATGAGGAAGATTTTATCTTCATAATAAGATGCAACAACTTAGAAAGTTAAATTTCTACGCTTAGACTTTTGTCAGATGCTCCCTGCAGAGATATTAGCATATTAACTTTTTGCGATCTCTTCATTGTGTACTCGTGTTCTGAGTCTTCAAATGTGACCGATGTTAGAGATCAGCTGATCTCCATGAATAGCCTCAGAACATATGAGGACTGGACATGAGAAATTACCTCGATCACAACAGCGATAAAAATTGTATTTACGAGTATATTATAATGCTCAGATTAATCGCACTTACTCCATCATCTCTGTGTTTGAACTTGCCGCGTTCCGACAACATTGCCCTCGAGTCCCTCTGCACAGGACTTTTTCTTGTGGTTTAACTTCTTCCTATCATGCTACAGTTTTGATTCCGTCCCTTAGAATGCATCTTAGTTTTCAAAAGTCTTTCATCCGAGTCGGTAAAAAATACCGGCTATCTTCAATTTATGACGTGTTATTGTAAGCATCATTGGATTTGTGTTCAAAACATTAAGCTTTAAGTATTCGAAGCCTGTGCGCTAAAGCAAGAGAACATATTTTGAATGCTTGAAACTTAAATTCTTGAACACAAATTAAACGGTGCTCAAAATAAGTACGTTATATGTCGAAGATCGCTAGTTGCTGTTGCATTATATGCACATACAAATACAGTGGAATAAACTGAAGTTTTCCACCGACTTCTACCCAGCATGTACGTACCTCAAACAAAACTACAACAGGTTGCAAACGGCCGTGACGATGGGCCAAGCTTTTGCCTCCAGCCTGAGAATTTTATAAATCAACTACTCGTATTTTTTGAGCGATTATGATTTAGTGATTTAGACGAATTTTCACACATTGGCATACTCCACAGACCGGAGCTACTCTCACACGGCGATTCTACACCTGCCATCAATGCCAGAGATCCCTCTGTTGTACACTTAGCGCGCACGGGCGTGTGAAACAAATCCGATCAAAGATACCTGATTTGAAACACTATTTTAAATGAATATGGTCGAAATACTGCATCACAACTGTTATCAATAGCTAAAATCGTTATCAACAGTAGTTCCCCTATCAGAAATAAACCATTTCCTTTCAACTGATGCTAGTAGCAGTTGGACACGTGATTGTGACGTGCATCTTCGGACGGGAGAAAGAAGCAATTTCAAGTTATTAAGGGAAGTTTGTTTCTCGATATACATAGATTTTAAAACGGTTTTCAAAATGGTCCGAATAAAAGCCTAAATTCGTTGATAACTAATACAATTAAAAAACTTACAATGACACTCCTCTTTTACTTCTGTAAAGCTCGATAGGCTGAAAAACTAGCTACTTTCCTTACTAGCGAGATAACGACTAAGTTTACAGTATGATTAATAATTTATTCAAGGAATTACGCGCGGTTCTGCACATGCGCTACAATCGGGTTCTGAATTTACAGTGAAACTTCTTCTCGCGTACGTTCAAATAGGGAGAAGTATAGTGAAACAAAATTACTAAGAAGTCAGAAGAGAGTTTCGTTTGTTAGCCTTGGGTCAAACTTTCAATAAAACCCTAATAGGTTTGAGTCATATTATCCTTTTACTCGTACTCCAATACATATACGTAATGTGATTTCGTATCAGGCAATTGAAGTCTTACTCCGTAACTCTCCTTAGTATAAAACATAAGAAAATGCTCAATACTGCTATAAATATTTGTTTTTACAAATTGCGAGTGACGCGTTATTTCAAGTTTTGTTTGAGAAATAGTTTGAATATAGAGAACTTTCCTACGAAGGGTAATATTCCTATAAATTTTAGAGGTTGTTGAAGCAGTATATACAACATTATTTCGGTCAATCACTTTTCTACCGTGTCACGCTTTTATTGCGAGTGCGAGAATATGCCACGGAAATGACGTTCGACGGATAAGGAAAAAGGGGCATATTACCCCAGGCCTTGCCAATGGTGTCCCTGTAGTGGATATAGGGCGAGAAATGGGCAGGAACACAAGAACATTCAAGTCGCATTTAAAGAACTCCATCACCAAGGATAGGAAAGACATAGAGAGGAGAAGAAACATAAACCAGAAAGACACGTAAAAATTACGTAGGGATGTAAAGAGCCATCCTGGGGTGATCAGTGCGTCAATATTCGAAGGTGTTGAGCTTGGACCAGTATCTAGAAACACCCGGTGCAAGGTTCTCAAAAGGCGGCAAAGAATGTATATCAAAATATATCCCAAAAGAAGAAATGCATTATCTGGGCTAAAAGATGCATGGAAACAAACTTTCACAATGTCCTTTTACGGATAAGGCCCGAGCTGCGTTTTGTGGTCCCGATGCATCAGTGGGCCAAAGCGTGGATACTCCGTGGAGCCTCTCGTCCCAGTCGCTTTCGACGTCAACAAGGAGGGGGCAGGGTCATGTTTTGGGCAGGGATCATTGCTAGAGAACTGGTATTACCATTCCGAACCCTAGAAGATATCAAAATCACCAGAAAACCTGCACCCTGCTTCTGGGTGAACACTTTGTCACCATGGTTAGATGACCTGCCTCAACCACGTAGAAGTCAGCTGATATTCATGCATGGTGAATATCCATTCCATTTCATTCCTAAATATTCTGGCCATCAAAGGAGAATATGCTTGGCCGCCTGCTTCACCCGACCTAAGTCCATCGAACAGCTCAGGTGCATCTTGAAATGAAAAGTTAATGAGAGGAGGGGAGTACTCGGGATACATCAAAGTAGACCCTGTGTGGAAGATCTAAATTGTCACTGAGTCCATTACAGCTGCTCAGAATAGTCGATTTACAGATTCATTGGCCAAAACACTATTTGATGTGATTTCCATGCATGGAAATTTTGTTGACAGATAATGTAGTCACAGCTGTGTTAGCACACTTTGCTATCCAGTAGTTTGCTTATAGTATTTTCTTTGATATTACCTCGAATGTACCACATGTTGTTACAAGTAATACATAGTGCTTCATTGGCTTACAGATGATATTTTCAGCACTTGCAGTACAGCGTAACACACTAGAAATGAAGCATATTACATACTTCATCAACTTTTTATTTACTGCATCAATCGTCTTGAAAATTTATAACCTTCTCTGTCGTGAAGCTCGCTTTCATGTTGTATTTTATACTGAAAGCTTTTTTAAAAATTGAACTTGTAATAAAGGGTAATAGCCAGTTTATCATACACATAGCTATTATTTTATTACTAGTATAAAGATGAAGAAAGGAAAATCAGAAAATTCACCGACTTGACCACAAAAGCAAAGTTCATGCATTAATTTTCTTTCCATTTTGTTTCGTTACAAAGGTCTGGGAAGTGATAGCTTTAACCCTGAACGAGACAGAAGTGAAATTTCATTCCATAGAGTTATCTGGCCGTTTCCAAACGGTAAGTTTAAAATCTCATCTTATTTTTTTTCTTCGCTACCGGCGTGTCCAGTGGCTTGTCCTGCCCTGTAAACGTCAAAACTTGGCTTAATTCACTAAATAAATCCTGCGCAGTGTCTAGTCTGAACACCCGGGGCGCAGAACAGGAACTACAAGCTGCCATGAAAGTACGAGTTCGTCCCCAAAAAATAGAGATAGAGCTAAAAGAGTACCTATACAATTTCGAATCCTACGAGCAAAAACTTGAGAGGCTATTTCGGGTAATTTAAATGTTTTTTATGATAGATTTTACCGTTATTTTTTCTGATTTAAAGGGCTAATGAGCTATTTTAGTGTTAAAACTTTGATAGCATGTTGCTGTACCAAAAAGTTCTTCATGCGTCTTTCATTTGGCCCGGGAAAAAATCGTACAAAATAACTTCTTAACCTGAAGAGATTGGAACCATTGGGCGTCTTTATTTCATATTCATCTGAGAAACAGTTAAATATAATTTTATAAAAATATTACAATCATTTATCGATTGAAGTCATAGTGACTTTACTTTATCACAGGCTTTAGCAGTAATATACTGGCGTATGTAGATAAATATATGAAACTTGTCTGCGTGGTGCAACACCGATGCCAGCCACATCATGCATAACGAAACCCGAGAAGTTTCGAGAAATAGTCACTCAGATTTTCCTTCTTTCAATTCACACATCTGCACTCGACGCAAAGATTTGTGAATATTCTGTTTTCACTTGATTTAGATTCGATTTTCACACGTTTAACTGTAATGATAGCCAAAAGTAAGGACGATTATATTAAATTTAATTGTAACAGAATTAATTTATTTGAAACTGAAGTTTTTGGCTCCTCAACCACACCAGTACTTAGTATTAGATAAAATAAAATAGAAAAGATGAGAATACGGTAACAGGAACGAATCAAATACCCATTCTTGGGTTCCTACTCAAGTAAATTGGTATCAAACACCAATCACGCACAGGCACCCTAGTAGACGCGAAGTAAGAGGACAGAACAGGTCAAATAACCAGAAGTATTACTACCACCTGAGTTTTGTTACCACTTTCACTACTACTACTACTACTACTACTACTACTACTACTCACTGCCCATTTTCCGAGACAAAAAAGAGAAGAAGGTGCACTGAAATAGAACAACCTCACATACATTCATAGATTTCCCCCCATAGACATCAAAACGTTATTTTAACATAATAATGCAGTTATTTGATGTCACAGGGATCCCATGGTTCACTAGGCACCGTTTATTTATATCATCAGCCATGTTAAACAGTGACCACGAATCAGCATCTTAAAATGCAAGGAGAAACTTTTATCCAGTATTTGTCTAGATAATTTATGAGTATGTTCACAATAGCATTAGAAACTATGTTTTCAAGTAGCTGGTTTCAAATTCTATGAATTTTAACCGGCAGGAAATTCCGAGTGTATGGTGTCCTGCACGTATTCCCTATTAATGAAAGGCAGTTTTTTCTAGTGTGAACGATATCATCCCTTTCGAAGTACCTTTCTGGAATAACATCATTGAAGATATTTTGATATTCATAGATGTCTAGTTAACCTCTATGTTTTCATTGGGCAATCGAGATGAGTTTCAACCTTTGAAGACGTTATTCGTTACTGATATTCAGATCAGGAATAATTATATTTTCTTTCGGTGCTAAATTCACGCCACTTCGTTAATGTCTCGTATTAAATTAAGAGACCAAAGCTGCACAGAGTACTTGAGATGTGGTCATACTAGCGCTTCATCAAGTCAATTTTATATCTTTGAATTTATAGGGCCAGTTTCTTACGATGACACCGAGAATTGTGCTCGCATTCTTGGCACTTTTTCTACTTTTTGCCATGCTTAAAATTTTAAAGGAATAGTGACACTACGATTTTTTAGTATTCTGTCCCTTCAATAGATCTTTCGCTCATTGAAAGTTGGAAGTTTTGTTAATTAGTTCCAACGTGCCTCACTGAGCATTTATACATTTTTCAGCTCATGTGGCAGGTTTCGGTCCAAGAGAGTAGATAGTTTAGGTCTATTCGGAGGACTATTCTGTCTCGCTCAGTGTCTGAGTTTCATATCTTCTGCGAACTTGTAGATTTTGCTGATGATATCTATAGCAAAATCACTGATGTAGATTCTGAAGAGGAGCGGACTTACGACTCTTCCTTGAGGGACCCCTGCCGTTACTTCTTACCACACAGCTGATGAATTAGCCCTCGTTGTGTGCGACTAGTGAGCCAGCTTCGAATCTAGCGAGAATAGCTACTTTGTATAAGACTTACTTCAACTTTAGCCATAAGCCTTTCGTGGAGAACTTCATCGAATGCATCTTGGAAATCAATGAATGTATATGAGGTTTACGGCTTTCTTGTGGTCGTAGATACGGTTGACTTTTCAAATGATGTCAATAAACTGCGTGAAATAACTAAATTTTCCCCTGAAACCGTGCTACGTGTCGGTCATAAGATTATGAATGTAGATGTGTCAGTATAATTTAAGCTCGTCGAACAGTGAGATACCTCGACTCACTTCTTCTTCCAAATTTTTTGAGAGTCGAGTCTGATGTAACCCATTTCAGTTATTAAAAAACTCAATCTACATGCTCCACTAACCAACTCCGTGTTAGAATACGACACATATGAATGCTCACGCGACAGCTGTGACCGCTATGGAAGGATGGTCGAAGCCTCCGAGGTCCGCAGCTCCAGAGAGGCTCATTTTTCTTTCGAGGGTTCGCGCGACGGCCTTGGCCTCCCCCGCCGTTGCTGAAGTGGACGCTCGCGACTGCCGCCATACTGGCTCGTCGCTCCCTTGGAAACCTGAGTACTCGGGGTACCCATACGGGCTTCCGGGGTATAAACTCTGTTGGTATAAGCCGATTTTCGAATTATTGCAGCTGAAGTCGGGGTGTTATCAGAGTTTCTTGTCCATTACAGTGGATATTCTCGGGAAACCAAGGGAAAAGTAATTTATGAGAAGTTTCAAAACTGCATGATTTTGTTACTGGCAGTTGGTGATATATGAAGCTAAATTTCAAATTATAGATGTACTTACGTATCGACCTGACTATAAAGAACGGAAACCAAATGACACTGAAAAAATATTATTACTAGTCAGAAATTGTATCACAAATTTTGTTGAAAACGTCACAAAAAATTAATATAACTATATGAATAAGCTAAATACACAATTTTGCGGTTTCTGTTCATACGTTCTTTAATAATTCAGTTTGGAATAAATTAAAAACATTTTGCATTGGTCAAAAGTTAAGAAACCGATTGAGAATGAAATTATTCTTCCAAAATTTATTCCTAAAAGAAACAAAATTGATAGGTTTATATTACAGCCAACATTTTTGTGTCTTTGGATCAGTTATCAAGTTAGATGGCGACATCCCATGTACAACTTTATTCTTCCAAGAAAAAAGTTAATTTGGTTAAACATGAAAAAAAGAAGCCAATTCCGGAAATTGTTGGTATCGTTCGTAAGTCAAAGAGTGTTGGACATAGTGAAATAAGTACATTCAACACGCATAAGGCGCTCGATTCGAGATCGAAAACTGGCAGACTTCTAAAACTTCTGAACGGGATGATCAAATGATCGTTAGAATAGCATGAAAGCCAGTTTTCAGCGAGAGAGAGCTGCATCAATTTCTCGCTATTTCAATCAAAAGCGGTGGAACGACATATCAAAGAAAATTGATTCTCGGAGGTAAATCAACGAAGGAATGTATTGTAGGGTTCTAGCAACAAAAACCTTTAATTTCTAAGTAAAACAAAAGAGCCCGTCAAGATTTTGAGAATGAGCGTGTTGTCCAGACAAAATAATAATGGGATGAAGTTTATTTCAACGATGAATCGACGTTCAACGCTTGTACGGGACTGTACAAAACACGTGAACGATTATCTCATTATTGCATTAAAAAATAGGTAAATTTGGAGGTAAAATATGACAGTGTGAGATATAATTCCCTATGTAGGAATTGGCCAATTGTCTCTTTGCATGGTAAAACCAATGCTGAAGTTTTAAAGAGTTTCTTCGGCAACATGGCATTCTTAATTTGCGCCTTGCACCTGCTCAACCTCCTACTTCCATGCCTGACAATGCTCCTCGCCACAGGGCAAAAAAGTAACTTTTTCTTGAAGAGGAAGGTACTACTGTAATGATCTGCTCATGGCCCTGACCTAAAGCCAATAGAAAATCTTTGGAATATCATGGGAGAGAAGGCCCACAAGAACTTGAATTGAGGGAGTTACTGGAAGAAATATGGGAAGAGATAACTGGCGCATTTTGTAATAAATTGATTGGATCATGCGACCGAAAATTCAATGAAATCATTAAAAATAAAGAGCTCTTTACTAAATACTGAAAGATTTTTGCAAATAGCACTTTCTTCAAGTAATTTTTGACCTATTTCTAAACTTTTGATGAATGCGGAATGCCCCTAATTCGTTTCAAATCGAATTAGTAAAAAACGTATAAGCTAAAGCCCCATAATGTACTTCGCTAAAAAAAAAGTAATTGTACTAATTTAATTTGGCAAAAAACTGTCTAAAATTTATCTAATAGTTTTTAATCAACAATTGTTTTAAGTACCGTTTAATTTTCGTGTTTTATGTTATTCCCAATACTGTACGTCGAAAGTGAATAATAAAGCTGAGATAAATTCTACAGAAAGAAGACATGGCCTCGATATATCTGTGACTCGTACAATAGAGAAAGAGTAGGAACCGAGGAAACCATCAAGGCATGCTCTACTTCAAAATTAAATCTTAAACAGGTCGCTGCAACAGATGCACCTGATTTTATAGAAGATGACATTAATTTCTTCTAACAATGTTAGCCACCGAGAGTACCTGGTAACCAGAATATCATTTACACCTCCTAAAATCCCCACTTCTATCGAGTTCAGTGAATTCATTTTTCATTTTCAAACCAATATAGGGGAATGAATTACGTTTAATAAATCTAAAAATTAAATTGAAGACATTTCTTATAACAAACTAAGCAAGAAAATAATCTATCTATCCCTGAAAAACTGAAACTAAAGAACTGGATGGTCACTCGAAAGCAATTTCACTGTATAGCAGCAGGTAATAATAGTTCGAAAAACTTTGCTAGGCAAGCTAGTGAATACAAACAATACCAATTTAACTTACGTCTCAAAAGCATTTGAAGAGCGATTCAAACAGGAGATGCACGAGTGACTAAATTATTTCGAACGAAATAAAGATCATTTCTTACAACAACCTACCTCTCACAGCCACAGTGAGTGTAGCAAATCCGTCTAATTCACCGAAAAGTGATTGACCTGTTCGTGATTGAGAGGATAAAAATCTAAACCTTTTTTTCAAAGAATGAAGTATGAGAGCTACGCGTGCAAAGCTAACATTCTTCGATACTATTTGAGAGCCAGAAGCATAACAAAAGTGCCTTGATTCTTTACAAAACAAGCTTTGAAAAATATTACAATTATTTGACCAAAATGAACGAGTGCCATGTAAGCTCACGGAAGCGAGATTTGGGCTTTGGAATATGTCTGATACGAGGAGAATGAATTATTTCAAAGCTTCGTCCTATGTACGATTAAACCTTCTCGTCACAAATTGGAAGACGTTAATTTTATAGCAAATTTATAAGAAATTACAAACATAAATAATTTCATGTATCATAATAAAATTCGAAAACCTACTACCCTGGTCATCAGCAGGGCCAAAGTTACTTTGCAAGAGCTGCAAGGAGCAACTTTAAATTTGATGCGCTTTCTAGTTTAGAAATTTATAATTTGAACTTACATCCATGGCTGCAGGCTCTAATTCATGCATTCAAATAGAACTATAACTGAGAAAATAATAGACAAAGTCGTGAGTGTTTGAATAGTTTTCAACCAGCGCGCAATTAATTTCTTACGTTATAATGATCTAATTAACTCTAGTCATTCCAATTTCTACTGCTTCTTGCAGAAGGTAAAGTTTTGAAAATACAAGAGTCCTCCACTAAAGCGATAGTTTACAAAGGCAGCTATTCGTCGCAACATTACTAAAGTGAAAATATCATGATTCTAATAAATTAACTTCCCTAATTATGGTCAAGTGCTGTTTGAAAATTATCGTAAGCATCTGCTGTTTGGCGCAATTAACCGCCATGTTTATACGAGTTCCTGATATAGATGAATATAAAAGTGTAACTGAAAAAGAATTACCTGTAACAAAAATTGAAAATTCAAATTAAACTTGCTATTGAAGTGCAGGTAAATGGAACGTAGATGCAAACGCACACCTCGCATAGTAACAATAGATTCTACCTATTTATTTCCCTGCTTCTCACTTATCGTGACAAATATATTCGGGCTTAGTTTGTTTCTGTAAGTGAAGTCAGAATTAGGTTGCAGGCAAATTTTTGAACACACATACGTTGTTACAATCGATTCTACTGACTTATTTTACCGTTTCTCACTTCTCATGAAAACAGTATGCACGTTTAAGGAGAAATATTCTGAGAGTAATAGGTACAAGTATATGTACAGAAGGGCTTGGTTATATAAAACTGAAAAGCTTTGGACTAAAAGGGAATTTAGTTTACAGAAAGTTTATTCATATCAGCCAGAGAAAAGGTATTTACCATGAAGTTAACCAAATAAAACTATCTACATTGAACAAGCTTATACAGTGGCGGCGCATTCTTGAACTTTCCCTGTGAAGCCCAACACCTCTGCGTGGGCCGGGAGCTCAAGAAGGTTTCAGGATGAAAAAGCGGTAAGAGAGAGCGGCAGCCAAAGCCTGTTCCAGCTTCGAAAAAATAAAATGCGTGAATAGCAGTAAGTTTCGAGTCCAAAATACGCTGCAAATTAAAAAAAATACAATATGCCTAATTTGTTAACTAAAAATTCAAAGCTTAATACATGCCGAAATATAATCAGGATTCAACCCTATTGAGGACTTTGAAAACACATTTTGATTAATCTTTCCACGATGTAGTATGACTTAAGAAGTATAGTTTTGTTAGTCATAGTTCAATACAACTTCTAGTAAATTTAAAAATCGTCATGAATCAAATCTGATCCAAATTCGAATTTTCCGTGAAGACGATTAGGAATTCTAGACCACGTAACCATATTCCATAGTAAAGAAAATACGTAAGCCTGTTCAGCGAGCGGTTACCTGGTTGCCATAGCCAAAGGCAGAGGCAGAGCTCTTCGAGTCAAGTTTGTCCATGCTATGGTCCGACGTTGGCAGACCATATGAACTAGGTTGGGATTGGGTTGCTACGGGGGAAGTCGACATACGAGAGGTAGGGGGCAGGAAATCTTGCGTGGGGGTGCCCGGTGGGGGTGTGGAAACTGACGTGGTAGCGATGTCCACTGGCAAGACTGGAGGTGGGATTAGCACGTCGCTGACCCTCATCACGTCGCTGATGACGAAGGGGTTACCAGGGTCTTTCAAACGCGGACTCAAAGGAGACGGTTGGTGTTGCGGAATGTGTTGCTGGTGCTGCAGAAGTTGCTGCGGTTGCAGTTGCAGAGGCGATGGGTGACGCGCGGACCCGTGGTGAGCAGAGGGCGGGGAGATGGACGTCGGGGTTTGGGGGGGAGTCATGGGTGTTGTGTGAGAAGGGGAATGAGAGGAGTGCAACGGGGAGCCATGAGATAAGGAAGAAGAGGCTTGTACTTGCGGGTTTGGGGACGGGGATCGATGAGAAGCCCTTGGTGATGGCAGAGTCAGTTTGAGGGGATTTGAAGCCTCGTCCTGAGAGAAGCGCCGAGGTCTGCTGCTGCTGCTGGAGCTGCCGTCCGGCTTGTGGCGCATCGAGTGACCTGCAACGTGAGGCAATGGTTAACACGGTGCCTGCGGTGAGAAGATTAGGGGGAAAAGTGGTCCTTCGGTAGGCGTACTGCAGCCAACGTGTTCAAATGAATGCGCAAACTCAAGCGTATGTCTTTTAATGCATAAAAATTGCTGAAGATTTATGTTCGACGCACTGCTACCGATTGTTCTTTAGATTCATGCGAAGGCTAAAACGAGCGTGCAAACGCTCTGACATATACCTTTAGCTGCATTAAAAATTGGGGGTAAATTAATCTTTATCAACCCTCGTACCTACGACTTCGCTGGTATGGAGATCCTGTAAGAAGAAGGATTCCTACACAGCGCTCACGTTTCGTGCTGAACCTATTAAATTTTCCATATTCGATATACCTAACTTTTAGATTCCAGCATTTGCTTCTGTGATACGCGAGACAACATTCCTACGTCTAGGCTAAAGTTTTTTCATAATAACAGCCTCTTTTTTACCCTTAAATAACATGAGAACGTGTCTTTTTCTATTATATTTATATTAAATAATGGATAAAAATCTACTTAATTTGAAATGAGAAACCTAAAGCGAGGTTCACCAGCCATAAATGAAGCGCAATAATGATTGTTGTTATCCACGAATTACGGTTTCACTCAAACTTACGTATTTAGGTGCGAAAAGCATAAAATATTCGTGATTGAGTCAATGTTTAAGCCTCACCGCTCCCCGACAAGGTCCTAAAATGCGAGACTTCTAGAATTTGAGGAACAGAAAACGCACGAAGAAAACTTTGGCCCAGCAGCTTGGCATTTTGCTGAGGTTCGTTTACTCAGTCCAATTTGTTCGCCCCTTCATTGAAATATTTATAACATAATTGGTAAAAATTATTGGATGACCAAAATGACAGATATTTATAACACATCATGACCCTCAAAATGGAAGGAATTGTGTCGCTATCGACTCCTCGACAGATATAAAGTACGTCAGTACGAACTACGTAAAAGGTACTTCGGAAAGAGTTCAGCGAATACTAAGGCAATTTAAGGCAAAACTTGAGCATAAATCCAATAATACCATTTAGAGGCAACTTTCTTTCGTAAAGCGTGTAAGAGTTAATGGAGAAAAAGCTTACCTAATTTATAAGCTAAACTGTAATGACTGCTAGGCCTGATATATTGCTGAAAGGGGACAAATTTGTGGGTACCAATGAGCATGCAGACTCTCCCTTGTATATTAGCATTCATGGCAGGAAAGCCATTCCTTCGATATTTAGGATGTTTAGTAATATAGATAATTATAAACTAATGACTCCGAAAAATTGTAGAAGTATTTCATTGTATAAAAGAACCTTATAAAGTTAACAAACACAAGGATATTTCGCAATAATCGTAACTTTGAACTTTAAAAAATCAATTAGAAGTATTCTAGATACAAGCAGGCAGCATATGTTTTGCCACACTGTCCAGCAAATCTGTCCGAAAGCTTAGGCTGAATAATATATCGTCTCGATTATTCTTACGTACAAATTTGAAAAAATGAACTTCCAATACGTAATTATTTGCGAAGAGAAGATATTTATAGATGCTCCGGTAGAAAAGTTAAACTGGAATATCTCCATTTCATGAAAACTCTGATCATCTTGCCTGTTACCATGCTAGTAATCATGTACCCTTAATAACAAAGTATGATGGAAATTCAAAATTCATTTCTCAGTAATTAAACAATGGTTCTTTCATCGCATCACGGATACGGTTCATGCAAGAGTGAAAAAATTATTTTCTTTAGCTTTAAATACTTGTTAGAAAATAAAAAGAATTATTGTAGACCCAAATGAAATTTTAAAATATTGACCCAACAGGTTACGGGCTTAGCATGGAATTATCCATGGTTTTAATGTAAAACATAATGTCCCTATGGTTTTGAATTTCACCTTTGAGAAAGCTCCTGATCTCGTTCGAGAGCTTACATAGGTTATATATAACGTACCTATGCATTGGTTACGGAATTAACGACAGTGATATACCAACTATTATTGCTCATTTGTACTAATTTTTCTAAAATCACTATCTACTATCAAAAAATTCTCCAAATAACTAATACGTAATTTTAGGTTGCGCAACCATTTACACTATGCGAAGTACCTTTCGGGTGGACCTCGCGTACCCCAACAGTGAATGGACATTTTAAATATTTTTGGATTATGAAATTGAATTTTTCGCGAGTTTTTACATGTTAATTACGGGCAAAATTCACTTCAAATTCAATATTATAGAACAAATAACAACTTAACTTGATAATTAAATCCTGGTGTCATTCACCGTAGACTTAAATTCTCGTTTACCTGCTCCATCTCCGCCGTAGTTATTGCCCACGATCCCATAACCAAACTGAGCTGTAGGTCTATGGTGCACATTAATGAATGAAACTTCTTTCCAGCAACACCATTTTTGTATTGGTCACAACCCCGTATTCTCAATGACGTTCCGATTCATAATCTTACCAAGTTTTCGATGTGTGATACCTTAATTTGCGCACAGCGATGTACGCAATAAAAAACCTCGTTCATGCATTATTGCGTGGCACACATGAATTTCGCTCTAAATTTCTTCAGTACAACGTATAGAAAGCTTCTGTACAAAAAAGTAGCAAATGAAATTATAGCCTCGTTAGTAAAAATAAAAACTTTTAGCCACGAATAGCCACATAAAATAACTTGTTGCGGCCTTTGTACAGCGGAACCGCTATTCGCTTGCCACTGTGCTTGATGAGCACCACGAGACAATGCTGGACTTGCTTCGAGACTTAGAATCTCAGGTTCCGTTAGGCATTCATTGTAGGTGAACTTAAGAGGCATCGTACCTTATATAGGGGCCTTGTTAATCGTGATAGATGAAGGGAACAGACGCTAACAAAAACTTTGAGAGTTCTTGAAATGTTAAAACTGTTGTTATAAATATGAAGATCGCATATCCATACAGAAATGCTCAATTAAAATAATTTAACTATAATATTTTACATCGAAATCACAGTAAATACCAGTTTAAATACCGTAATATGTCTTGTGGACTATTTTTTCGAAATTGAACGATAATTGTTGTACAGAAGTTCAAATGTTTTCTTAGTGTGAAGAAATGCAGACTCGTTGATGATAAGCATGAATAAATGGAACAAATAACACTGGGGAACACTCATTTTGTTGCATTAAGAGAAAGACCTT
>VOMN01140506.1:0-11765 GCA_014899125.1 Orchestia grillus
CCTTAATTCACCGGCGATACGTCCTTGATTTTTAATAGGGTGATAACTTGTGTCACCTGAAAATTACGCTCAAACAAAAATCTATTTTTTGGTGATAGCTAAGCTGAAAACTCAAAGTAGTAGATCAACTTCATGCAGGAAAAGTGAGTAAAAGGTGTATATAGAATGCGTTCGCTGTTAGTTGTAAGATTATTTCAATTTATATTTTATTCTTATTCAGCTTCGTGTGTGAGCTGATTTTCCACATTTACTTCTAGGTAGCGTTTCAGCCGAGCAATCAGACACGCAGAGATCTAAAGATACTCCGAGAAAAGAATGATACCCGCTTTCAATCATTTATCGTAAATTAATCAGTTAGAACAAATATGATTCAGGCGGAAAGTAGAGTGAACGTGGTAAAGGAAACAGTAAAATTTATACTGAATGAGTAACAACCTAGTCGTTCAAATGAGCTTCTCCTCCACCAGAGAACGAGCAAGCTGGAAGATTAGACACGTGTAGTCATCCTGGTACCAGAATGGTACAACTCAGAGTTTTAATCTCAAATCCACTAATCCGTGACTCAACAAATCCGCGCTCTTCCGCGTTCTGCGGACTTACAGAATAAATATAGTCACTCACTTTAGAATAGTTAGTGGACACGAAGGAAAACAGACCTGATAAAGTTATCCAGAGAACTTCACGGTATGACACGACGTCTGTAATTGTTGTTCAGTTCTGTATGAACTTAGCTAACAGTAAGTAGTACAATTTAACTTGGGAGAGCGTTCACTATCGAACAACGAACAACCGGCTCTTTAATGTCTTAGAGGATCGGCCCTTCACAAAGTAAGTTGCTTTAAGTGAGTCATCGCAATATTTACTCACGGACAGGTAAACGCTATATTAAGAGAAGTTAATTTGAATACAACTAAGTTCCTCGTTCGAGCAAGTTCAAACTACAAGCAAGTTCCAGCTCACGGACTTACTACAAGTCCGTGATAAGCTCCCCGTCTCAGCCTAACGCCCCGCGTTTAATAGCTCCGACCTCTGGATCTGACCCTCTCACACTACTCTGCTATCCCTAAAAGCTCTCTCATTTACTCCCCGTCTATGCAGCGAAGACAAAAATTTCGTGCTACATCGAAACTCGTTCCCACGTCTACAGTTTGGTATGTTGCTGTCGCTTGTTAGTCCCGTCTCCGAAATCCGATTTCTATACTTTGTAATTTCCTTCGTTATCCTGAGATAGAGATGTATTTTATTACTTCACTCGCGCTTCATACTATGCGCTGCTAATTTAGCTCTGCATGAGCTCGGTTCAAGCCGGTGCTTGTGGTCGCTGCCTACGTTTGGATTGTGCACAGCATCTCACACGTCTCTCGCATACCGTCGAATGGCATTTGGAGATAGTTAGCCCAGAATATAGCCTGCTACAACATCTCTACAGATATATTCACAAATAAACGTCCAATTCGTAGTTCTCCTTGACTAATTGAAAAATAAATGTTGAGCATTTTTTTCGAGTAAAGCCTTCATCCCATATTCCATTTCCCATGGTTTCAAGTAGTACTATTACGTAGCAAACGTCTCACATAGTGAATAAACAGCATAAATCGATTATCGTATAACGGTAGTATTCAATTCACTTATCTTGAGAAATTGATGTGCGTCTCATAAATGTGATTATAACTTATACTAATACTAACACTTGCATAGACAATTGCTACATGCGATTATTTATTACATCATCAGCACGAGCGTGCGGAATTACTCGACGTATGCAATTTGGCTCAATCACAACTGAGATTCACAACTGCAGGCCAAACACATGCCTCACATGGAATTAAAACGTTTTGTTTACTGCTCAACCATTTGGTTATAATGATATTCCTGCACAGCTCCGGAAATTAAGAAAACATCAGTGTCACTCTCCTAATGTCTACATACATTCGTATTAAAAAATACACATTCACAGGATACCGGAGATATAGAAAAATACCGCAAATGAACCAGGTACAGTTGGGCTTCTAAACAATCTTTATTTTTACTAGGAATTGCAAGGTCACAGTTGCAACTCGTGTCGAAAGTATTTTTGCAAACAACTTGAAAATCAGCAGCTCTGACATCAACATGATGGCCTGCACTTCTTTCGTGAAAGTCATGTCTACCCAGCCATGTCTGACGTAAGTAGTGGCGTTGGTCCAGCACATCCAGCGTCCAGGTCGCCAAATGTATTGCTGAGCGTCCAGCTCGTCGTGTGGCGCTGCTCTAGTACTCGTCAGCAGTCGTTCAGTTATCCCCTGTGGCTAGTCAGTGGCCGTTCAGTGGCCCCCAATGGTCGTCGAGCGTGTCGCCAGTCGCGTCGCTGCGCGCTCGTCCTGGCCACAGTCCGTTCCCACGCTGGTGGACGGAATGCGCGCGTGCACCTGTCGGGGTACATACGTGGAGTTTTGCACCCTGTTAATTGAGCCTATTCTCTGTACTCTAAAAAGAAAGAGGAAAGAATTGGTCAGATAAAATGTGATTAATGTCACTAGGGCGAAATACGATACAACATCAACGGTTATGAGAATATTTTGCTGTTGAGCTGCAGCTGCTGACATAAAAAAACTGCATATTACGTTTTCTGGTGTGAACCAGGTATCTAATATTGAGGCGCCTCACTAGTCTTCATTTCATGCAATGGCTATAATAGTTTTCATGCACAATCTACAGTGGAAAATCTAAGTACTCGTTGCTCTCGAAATCCAATTAGCGTTTGCTGTATTTAGAATATGCATAGGATTTATTACATGATGATGGTATGAAATTATTAACCTAGTTATTAATGATACGTGTTTTCCTAACGGTAAGACTATGAGATGAAAGATTAGGCTGGATGACGTTTCCCATAACTTTTTGTCCTATTACCAGTACTGGATTTTGTTAAATTTCTTTATTTCTCTCCCGTATGGTGGCACATCGCCATCACCTCATGAATACATTAATGTCAACATACCACATTCCGGAAATTCGGTTTCCTTTGTTTTCTGTTTCATTCTTTCCATTGTTTACACCAGTTTCCACCTGTTTCCTTTGTCTCCTTTGTCGGCACTTGTTTCCACCTGTTTCCACCACGAAGGTTTTCCTATTACGCAAGCTTCGTAATTTCATGCATATTCAGCATTCCCCCCCCCCTCTCTCTTGTTACATTCTCACAGGTGGCGACGCATCTCAATCTTTCCCTTTCGGAAATCCCTGTAGCACGTCTGAGCGTACGATGTACATACTGCCGGCTAAATTATAGTCATCACTTTTCCTAATTTCATACGGTGCCGTTTCAACAATAATCATTAGTAGAGTGTGATTTCACTAAATCTTGTTGTCTTTGTTTACATCATGAGCTTATCAATACATGGATCTCCGATAGTTTTCACTAGGCCTCACTCGTCTCCGATCGCACTCTATCGATTTAAATTCTTCTCTCAGAAATATTTGCAGTGCTAAATGACACAATGCACATGCCTCCGGCAATCGCAGACCCTTCCCCGTTCACATCGCACCTTGGCTAACAGTAATCATTAGCAAGAAACGTTAGTCAGAATCGTATGCCTTTGTTCACACTCTAGTTTTGAATAGAATTTCTAATATTTATTACTCATCTGCATTTGCCTTTTACTTCGAACGCTCCTGATTTCGGTCCTCTCCGTGGCTCGTTATTTGCGCTCACAACCTTGACTTTAGCATTTAACTTGTAGAGAAGTAATCAAAATTTCCACTTCCTTCGTTCCTACTAGCGTGGTCATTTCCAGCACAGCAGCTTCCCATGACGTAGGTTGTCCCAATCTTACCAAATAGACTTCCAAGGAGCATTCTTCCTTCCCCGTTGTCTCCGGAAAAAAATTTCTAATGTGCCTGCCCTTGCCAAATGTAAGCTGGACGGCCACAGCGTAGGACTTAATATATGCTTATTAAGCTAAAATACTACATGGCCCCTCTACTCTTAATGCACTATTCCTAATACTGTTATTACCATAAATATTTTGCTCTAAGGGATACTGTGGCTCCTATTTACACTCTATTCACGAAGTTTATACTACTCGGCCCTGTGGTTGAGTTCTTCGTGCTATGCTAACCGGGCTTGCCACCCTCAGAGCATACCGATGTCGTTGTGGCTTCGCGGTTGCGGCCGCGTGTGCTCGTGGTAGGGAGACATATATACAACTGACGTCGGCTATCTGAATCGTTCTCGTTCCGAGTCTCCCGCTTTTCATTAAATTTTTGGTGCTTGATATGGATTTCACGATTTCCTTTTATGAAAGGTTCGGCTGGCCTGAAAGAAGCAGATTCAAGCCGGTTACGACGCACGGTGAACGTCTTAACCCTTCCAGGAATTGACTTGAGTGTCGCCTTTTCCGGATTCTAAAAGGTCCTGTCCAATTTACTTTCAACTTTCTCATTGCTCCAGTCCATCCTCTATTGTTTTTCAAGAACACGCAGTCTTCAACTCGAAGAGCTTTTCTCTCACTCGTTGATATTTTATGTTTCGCTCGTGCGCGTCGTTGCTCGCTATTCTGGCGTCTTCGAATGCTTTTTACAGCCTGGCGAAGGCTTCATGGGGAAATTCGTCGTCTATAGCGTGATTGATGATGTGAGGTTGCAGAATATCGGAGTCCGGTAATGGTGGATCTCTTGCGTGGTAGAGGTAATACACACATTTTTCCGAGTGGTATGACCAGTTTTAGGGCCAACACTGCGTAAGGGAGCTGTTTGTCTCTTGAGGTCATATTGCGTTCGACCATGGTTAATAGGGTATTTTTGATGAGCTTATTGAAAGCTTCTGTCATGCCGTTGCTTGCTGGATGAAAAGCAGTAGTGAAGTGCAGTTTTGTCTTCAATGCTCCGCATCGCTCTTTAAAAGTGTGAGCATTGAATGCGGTCCCTCGGTTTGAGACTATGTTCTTGGAAAACCCGTTGCAGCAGACGAAATTCATTTAATGCTCTAGTCACTGTCTTACTTTTCTGATCTCGCAAGGGGTAAGCTTATCGTATCCTGAGAAGTATCAGACTATGGTTAAAACGTATATTTCCGCTCACGGCCTACAGTTCGGTATGTGGCCGTTGCTTGTTAGTCCCGTCTTCGAAATCCGAATTCGATACTTTGTAATTTCCCTCGATAGCCTCAGAGAAGATGTATTTCATTACTCCACTCGCCCTCCGCACTCGGCGCTGCTAAATTAGCTCTGCATGAGCTCGGCTCAAGAATGCAGTCGCCGCATGCGGTCACTGCCTACAGTTCGAATGCGCACAGCGTCTCAGGCGTCTCTCGAATACCGTCGCACGGCATTTGAATATAATTAGCCTAGAATATAGCCAGCTACAACATGTCTACATACATACGCCAATAAACGTCAAATTTGTAATTGATACAAAAGATACTCCAAGTCGTCGTGGCAGAAAATGAAATGAACTCTCGGTTCCTTCCATTTCGTTGAGAGGATAGGACGTAGTCCATTTATAAATAGTCTGAGGTTAAGCTGGTCGATTCCCCTATTGATGATGAAAAATTTCACTCAGAACCAATGAATATATCACCAAGATCTATCTGGAAAGAAACGAGCCTGCAGAATTTATTAGAATATTAGAAGAAAACATTTTCATATATTCTTATACAAGGTGGCTGTTGGACCTTCCTTATTTGGAAATGAAAAAAAAACAGTACGTGTTTAATGCCTGTATGTTCATATTGATAACATATCACATGGCATAGGAGATTTAATTTTGCACAGTATTACAAAGATGATCTTGTACATAGATACCGCCCTTCACTGTCAATACAATGATTCAATCGAATTCGAAAGATTTGTTATACCCTTACAAGCGTGTTGACTGGCATACATTGTGTTAGACGATACACTACACAGTATGTTTCTCGAAAGTTTCTTCAATCCAACGTTTTGCGCGTATAAAATGATAATTAACATGTTATTTCTCTTCACAGGCCTTTTATTGCAGTAAGAAAAATTCTATCAATTGAACATCAGCCTTCACTTTGCAATTCTGTTTAAAAACTTGTTACATCTTCCTAAATTTAAAAGACATTCACTAGCCAAACTCCTTCAGACCATAAGAGAATAAAGTCTAACAATACAGTAAATCACTGTATTAAAACTAACTTCTAAGTTTCGGTCTAATACACTGCCCATTATCTGGAATTTAAATGCATTGTGGAAATACGTACTATTGCAATACGATTTAGTCTGTATTTAAATTATGACCAAATTACTATTAAATAATATAAGCGAATATTACATAACTAGTCAAGTACATAGAAAAATATATGTTCTGATCGCCATATCTCAACGTAATTATGGCTGTTTAATCTTCAATAAATTTCTTAGCAGCCACACTATAGTAAAATATGAGCACTGATCTGATGAACAATTGGGTAGTATAGTTATGGCTGTTTAATCTTCAATAAATTTCTAAGCAATTACTCAAGCGTAAAATATGAGCAATGATCTAATGAACAGTCGGGTAGTAGAGAGATATTTGTACTGATTACTATTCCTGAGGAACAAGTGGACTGTCTAGCGCTACCACTATCGCAAGTGGAGTGTCGGCGTCTGTTCGTGCGAGTCCACTGGATCCATAGATGACCGTAAAGAGAAATTTGTGAACTAGAACAATTTAAGAAAGTTGACACCATGGTCAAACTTCTCAATGTTATACGGATTTTCTTGTTTTATGATAATTGTTATAGCTCTTTTAAATTCGACGGTTTTATCAAGGCTGAATACTATCAAGAAGCTATTGTTTAAGGTTTCAACTGGGAATAAATTAATGCGATGCTCAAAGGAATTGCGAGATTTTATACTCTTACTACCTTTGTCTCAACAAGCGCTTGAAGGTAACCCCAATTTGACAAAACTTCGTTTAGTCTCAGGACTTTGGTGTGAAAACCTAATCAAGAGCCTAATGGTTTTATGGCTCCATGGACAGCGTTTGTTAACAGAGTTTTTACAACTGAGAAGTAAATGTGAGTGGAAATTATTGTAACCGCCGGTAGTTGTTGTTTAATATAAACATGTTTTTCATTTTAGTGGCATCAATAATTAACTGAACATTTAGAAAATCAGAGGAATCTTTTTGTGTTTGTTCTTATGAATTTTTTTGAAATAGTGTTTGATTCCGAACCACGAATAAAAGCACGAATGCGTTTTTTGTAGTACAAACTATCTGGGTTTTGCGAATAGAGTTTCTTTTGTCAGATCTCGTAGAGATGCAGCTTCATTGCTGTTGACAGTTGTTGCTACTCTATTGATACGGTTGTTCGTGAATAGCGAATCGACATCGAGAGCCTAGAGCTTCTGATTGGGTTGCAGTACAATCGGCTGTAGACGCACGAGAAGCTCGTCAATTTCTAACACAATCTATTTTACTTTCAAAAAGAGGCTGACGTCACATCTTACATCGTGCAGCATCTTACCACAGTAGTGGTAAGATATTTCATAAAATGTTGCAGTAATGTTGAAGTGATATTGTGTGTTACGGTAACGGTCATACCGAAAATTCAGTTTGAATGACCCCCTATAAGGATTTCCAAAGCTACACAAGGCAAAGAGCAAGCACCTATTACCAATAATCAACATGATCGGAGCCGACACAGAAACAGACAAAATAATGGAAACAGTTGTGACTTTTTTTCAGTATTTCAATGAGTCTTTATATTGTGAATATGAAATCCAAATTTACATGAATAGTTTATTTATATTTTAGGTGGGTACATTCATATCATAGATCGGTATTTTTTTTTCACACCCAACTTCAGTACAAAGTGATCATCGTAACGTGATTTTAGTGAGTTCGAAAACGAGTAAACTGTTAAAGCGCAAAGTGGAAGAGTATTTGTGTCGAGAACTGCTGTATCTGATACTGTTTAAATCTGTGTTGTGAATAACTTGAGAGACTTTCTGAAGTATAGCAGAATCTATCATACATAGAGTAATTCCAGGTGAACTTCGAAAATAACCACCAATTAAGAAAGAGACCGACGCGTGTTAAAACGCATGGAAGTAAAAATCAGTTGGCAACCGCTGCTGAAGTGACTTGAATTCCAGAAACTTTTGAATCGCTCAGTTTCATCTTAAATTGCTCGCCGTGGGTTTAATGAAGCAAGATATCATTGAGAAGTACCATTAGAAAGTCTTTTCTTTTATTACGAAATATTGAAAAGAGGTTAAATGGAATTAAAATCACAAGGAGAAGAATAGATTTTAATCGAAGCGAGGATATCCTCCAAAGAATCCAACTTTCCCCATTTTCCTACTGCACGACATTGCCGGAACCCTTTCGATGCTAATAATTTATCTCTTTCTTACCGAGTTAGCTTACTTAACCGAACTCAATTTGCAGCGTGGGGTAAAATATTACAACACTGTGGTGTACACTGTAGGTGTTACATTCTTATTCATAGTAGATCGTTTAAATTTTTCGCATAAATGTATAATGTGTAATCGTGAATAAAGAATTTACAACTCCAAAAGTATCAATAAATAATTAGTAATAATGAATACAATATTTAGGCGAGTCAAAGATTATAATACGTTACAAAAAATCATTCAATAGTAGGCTGCCTAACAATTGTTGAAGCCTACTTTCTAGGCGTCCGGTAATAATTAGTCGTTTGGCAGTATTTTTACTTTCCGTCAGTATTTTCTTTCATTTTTCCTCCCAGATTACCTTCAATTCAGAAATGCTTTTAAGGTCTCTGCTTCGAATCTTCAGTTTTATTTTTCCAAAGAATTTTCAACGGAATTAATGGCAGGGGATTGGCTAGGAACTCCAAACCATTTATCATATTTTCTTGAGAGTATGCCTTTGTTGCATTCGTTGTATTTTCATGGTCATTGCAATGCTAAGAGATTCAGCCACGTTCCAGTTTTAAAAGGCGAACAGACGCCAGGTAATTCAACATCTCTCGATAATTCTTGGAGTTTATGGGTCATTCAAATATGAGTAGTTGACCACCGCCAGACAAGCAGATGTACCCCTACACCATGATTGAACTACCACAAAATTTCCGGTACGAATGATGCGCTTGAGTGCGTACGCTTTTTGTTTATCGTGCCTTACGTAGTTAGTGTTATTTCTTTCAAAAAGTTCAATTTTAGTGTCGTCTAAGTTCAAGACAGCATTCTTGAACAATGTAGGCTTGCCTAAGCTTATTGGTTAATTACAATTAATTAAAATGACATTTCCACTTTGGGTGTCATCCAGATAACACGTGTGCTCCATGCTCTGCTATAAAACCATTTTGACTAACGATGACACGCACGTTTGGGAATAATATGCGTTACAGCGGCGATAGCAAAGGCGCAAGGTTCTGGTACGTTCTGAATACTGTGCTCGCAGAACTCATTGAAGTCTTCCCGAATAGTGATATATCGGTGGACAATATCAAGTCACGTATGCTGAGTATCTACGAACAAATCGATATCAAAAAAGCTATAAGTGTCTTTGAAGAATTTGCTTTTTTGACACGCAGTGAAAGTGAAGAAATTTCACAATTTTTGTGTCCCAATAAAGTAAATAGATAGCACTATGGTTTTGAACGAATGTGCAAGCTTATATAAGCGTCCGATCGGAGTAAGCTGCCGATATTCATCAGAAAGGATGATGTAATCAATCATATCGATACAAGGGATATTGAAAACATAGTACAATTCCTGATTGGTGATACAGATGCCAGAATACAAACTAATATTGTATATGGCCTGAAAAAACCACTCAGGTCTAAAATAAAAGCGCTCAGTTATGATATAAAAAGTTCAACAAAAGATCTAGCTCAGCAATTTTCTACGCTTACACAAATGTGACCGGAAACTCAGTAACATATGCCGGAGCTCTTGAAAAATATTAGGCTCCGGAAATTAAACCTCAGCCGCCAAAATTACCAAAAGCTACTAGATCTCAACCAGCCTCTAATTCCCCCATGAAAAAAAATTCATGCCAAAACCAAAACCTCACGCTTATCAACAGTGAGATAGAAGCAAACAGGAGTGCAAAGATATCGGAAGTAATCATATCGGCAACAGTCCCTTTACCATCTAATGAAAATTCGAGTTCCTATCTAGAGAAGACAAAGGCGACTCATGGCCACAAGGACAAGTCCAAGCCGGAAACTGAAACGAAAGAAACCATAAACGTCGGCATCAATTCCGATGGATTTATGTGGAGAAATTGGGAATAGAGCTTTAGGGTAATGAGCTTTCTTTGGAAAAAATGAACTTAAATATTTTACGCAAAATAACTTGAATTCTTTATGGGCAAAACTTGCTGAAACTTTCTCACGGGTAGAGAGCTCTCGCTCGCGGTCTAGGGTTTCTCAAAGGAAATTACTTTACAGGAAGGTCCTCAAGAGTGGTCTAATGGGTTAACCGCGGCAATTTCAACAACCCGCACAGGAAATACATTCATCAGAGAGCTAGCTGTTGGCGGGACTTTGAACACTTGGCATGACATGAGGGTTACAAGGGATTGCGATTGGTGTAGAGGGCAAGACTTAGAGGTAGATTTTAGAACAAGTGAACTGAGATTCACCAATCAAGAAGTAAAGGGCGTGGTAGTTAAGAAAGTTGGGATCCTCAAGCGTAGCATCAGGGGAGATTGAGTTTAAGGATCTGATGAAGAAGGACCTTGACGCAGCGCGAGGCGCGCCCTTTCGGGTGTACGGCCCGTACTTTGAAAGGTCTTTTAGAACTTGTATTTCGAAGACAACTGGAATACCTATGGACTCCGCCGTTGTGCGCAGCTCAACCTACCAACGCATCACAATAACTTCGATTGCCACAGAGCAACTCTTTCGAATCATCACAGCAAATCGAGTAGAGCGGTAGTCAAGATCCGATGAACGTTAACACTGGAGAAGCATGGGCATCGTCGAATTCATCAGAGGAACAATTCGGGGAGTCCAAGTCGAGTGCACTTCAGCGTGAGAGAGGATTACAAGAACTCTCACTTGTGTCAGAATTGTACGCCAAATTTCCCGTTAGACTGAAGTCATACAACGCCACAGCAGCTACGCCATGATCACCCGCAAAGCCGCCAGACTTACAGCTCAGAAGGATCACCGTGACAACATTGCGCCAGCGGAACTTTGCACAGTGCGGGGCAACCAGTGCATTTGAGAAATGATCGGATTCGAATGTTGACGAGATGCGCGGTGTATCTATGTTATTTGGGCTTACCAGTTGACCAGTGTCTATTTGCCATTAACCTGTGTCTGTGCTTTCCATGTGTTTTGCAAATTTTGATTTCCCGGTGACATTACAATATTTAATGTGTTCAAATTTGAATTATGTGTTTTTGTGTCCCCTTCTTCTGTAGGTCAATAGGTGCACTCATGTATGTATGCGAGAGGTATGAAGCGACTTCTCAACCCTTGACGATCTGGTTCGTTAATGTTATGTCATTATTATGATTAATTTGTTAATACGCTCAATTTTTTGTCTTTGTTCGTTAGGAATAAAGAACATTTCTCACTTGTGTCAATTTTCTTATTTCATTTATGGCAGATTTGCGCATCATTTTATCATTTTTTAGTTTTCATTATCTCTTTTTACGTTATTGTACTCGAACCCGAAGATCCCGTCACAGATTCACGCCTGTAAACCGAAGAACCGACAAGATAAGGAAAATTGTTCATGCTCCATGTCAGATTTCCTGTCCTACAAAGTACAAGGCAGCGTCTTTGTATCCTTTTACGGAAACACTTTAACTACTCAAGACATATCTCATATTAT